>CAUYQG010182024.1:0-11826 GCA_963574415.1 Tarsius wallacei
CACATAACAGATTATGAAGAAATTTTTTTTTTTTTTGAATTGGAGTCTCACTCTGTCGCCCAGACTGGAGTGCAGTGGCCGCTCCCGGCCACCGCAGCCTCGACTTGCTGGGCTCCGGTGATCCTTCCGCCTCAGCCTTCCGAGTAGCCAGAACTACAGGCGCGCACTATCATGCCCGGCTAGTTTTTGATTTATTGTAGAGATGAGGTCTCGCTTGCCCAGGCGGGTCACAAACCCGCGGGCTCAGACAATCCACTCACCTCAGCCTCCCAAAGGCGCGGGATTACAGGCTGAACCACCGAGCCCGGCTCTTTACTTTTTTAAATGGTAGGAAAAAACAGTATTTCGTGACATATGAAAAATACATGAAATTCACATCTCAGTGGCCATAAATGAAGTTTTATTGGAATAGCCTTCCCATTTGTTTATGCATGTCTGTGGTTGCTTTTTGTTCTACACAGGCAGGGCCAAGTAGTTGCAACCTCCTATATGGTCCACAGAGATGAAACTATTTGCTATCTGGTCCTTTACAGAGAGTTTGCTTCCCTGTTGCCTCTTCTCATTCTGCACAAACATTTCTGGTATCCTTACCACCTTAAAATTTACATGCTTTCTTTATTATTTTCCATTTGTGCAACTTATTTTGTTGCTCTTGAATCATAAATCAGGCCACTATCTCCATAAAAATGTTTTTTATCTCTATTTTTATAAAGTACTATGTAATACTCAAAATTTTCAGAAAACAATAAAAGCAAATAATGCCTCATCTATTCCAGATGGTTAATAGAGTATAATGCATGTGCACATGGACTTATGTTGCTACTATGAGATTATTTTCACACTTTCCCCAGTGCTAAAATAAATGAATTTTGCTCCTGGCCCATAATTGAAATAATACTCAGTGAAACAGGAACTACGCCCATTTATACTGTATTAGGGATAAATTCAAAATATCTGAGTTTGAGGCCGGGTGCAGGGGAGCATGCGTGTAATCCAAGCACTTTGGAAGGCTGAGGTAGGAGAACTGCTTGGGCCCAGGAGTTTGAGACCAGCCTGGGCAACATAGCAAAACCTCGTCTCTACAAAAAAGTAAACAAAAAATTAGTTGGGTGTGGTCGCACACACCTGTAGTTCCAGCTCCTTAAGAGGCTGAGGCAGGAGGACTGCCTGAGCCCAGGAGGTCGAGGCTGCAGTGAACTGTGATCATGCCACTGCACTCCAGTTTTGGTGACAGAGTGAGACCCCAACTCAAAAATAACAAACAAATAAAAAAACACGAGCTTGCATTACTGTCATTTTCCAGAAGAATAATTTCAGACAGTTGAGCACCCTTTTTAGAGAATAAAGAATGCTTTAAATAGCTCTGGCTGTGTGGCCTTCTAGCCTTGAGCAGATGTTATTAGAAAGGTGAGCTGTCTGGAATGTGTTGCCCAAGGAGTTGGTCATGTTAGGGTCCTAGGAAGTTCAGCTCTGGCATCCCTGCAGGAGAGGGTAGAAAGCATCCAGCCGCAGAAGGTCTCAGAAATGGGGATTCTTGGCCCGTACCTTGGGATGCCCTACCCCCATCCACACCACCCATCACTGTCTGTGGAGATGAGGAGGGGGAAACAGGAGGCAGGCTCTCTAACTCTGGGTTTCCCCGGAAGCATAGCCGGAGATACATATTTTGGTATAAGGAGTTTATGTGGGAGGTGATCTCAGGAAACAACAGTCCAGAAATCCAGAGAGTTAGACAGAAAAAGGGAAAACAGACGGTGAAGCCATGTCATCAAGCATGCTCCCATTGTGGACAGCTTGAGCATCATCCCACGGGGAAACTCTAAGGAAAGGGCCTCTCACATAGGCCTCAGAGTTATCCTACCTTACGGGTCAGGTAGCTTCCGGGAATGTTAATTCTCCAACACTTTCATTCTGCCCTACTTGGATTCAGAAAAAGCCTTCAGGCAATGCAGCAGTGTAGATGCTGGTATCTCAAAGTTGGTCAGTGGGCATTGAGGAGATATGGCCTCAGGGGGTGGGTGTGGGACCAACAGCATCTGCTACAGCTGTTTTCTGCCAATCCCACAGAGAGCCATTTCCTGGAACCCACAGCTGCTTTTAGGAGAATGGGAAGGGTGGGAGCAGATGCAGGCAAGAGCCAGCCTGCTCTGCGAGCTCCTTTCGCCCACACCTCTGTCCCTTGGCTTTTCTGCTGCTGGGTTGACTAACGGATTTAGACGTGAAAAGACAAGTTTTTGTCATTGTACAAAAAGTATGGGTGGAGTGTGGGGAGCGGATTGAGGATCCCTTGTTTCTGATCCCAGGTCTAGCAATGGGTAACCCTAGAAAGCTAAGCGACTTTCTTTGGATTTCACATTCCTCATCTATAAATAATGGTTAGGTCTTAAACACCTTTTTTTTGACTGAACTCAACAAGCAACACATATATAACCCTCAGGACAGAAGAAAGCCAACTTTGAGATTTCTCAGAGGCTACTGGCACTGCAAATTCACCTCCTACCTCCACCTCCCCGAAGATAGGCAGATTCTTGCTCCTCTTGGAGCCACTGCAGGCCATTATGGTTCCATCCCCTTATCAGTATGAAGGAGGTATTAACACACATAGTTGTATCTGGACCTTTTATCTGCATGTAGGCCACAATGAAATGGCTATGTCATAACTGATGTTCGTATTAGTCTCCCTTACTGAATATTCTGCAAGCTGACAGATACCCTGCCCTGGGCATAGCTTTATGTTGAGAGAGCTAGTGTGAGATGGAAGGAGGCACAGCATTCGATTACATAAAATGGTTTCACTCTGCCTTTTCTCCCTTCAGTAGTTTACATTAAGTTGCAATTGAACCCAAAGCTACATACCCATACTTACCAATATACACATCTCCAGATATGGTATAAATGAAGCTTGTCCACCCTGAAAAGGGATCAGTAACATTAAAATGTTAGTGTTCATAATGCCAAAGGAACAAAGATTATAATATAATAAATATAATATTTAAAGACAAAATCCTTTATTTTCTTTTAGATATATATTTTAAGATTTAAGTTCTGTGAGCTGTTTAAAATACACACATATGTACTCTCTCTCTTACACACACACAAACACTGCTAGAGCCAAGTGAGCTGGCCCCAAATGTTTAAGAAAGTAGCCAGTGTTCAGTGCACTTGGCTGTATATCTATATGCCAAAAGTTGTGTTATCAAACAAACTGTTCCTTCCAGTTCTAACATCAACTATTAACCGAAACACTCCAGTCTGGCTTTATCTTCAGTTCTTTGTGCCTCCAGGTTGTTTGAAGTGTGAAGATGATGCTAGAAATATGCTTTTTTATACTTAGTTACATTCTAGTTTCCAGTGAACTCATTTCTTTTATCTATTTTAAAACAGAATATGCGTCAGTTCCAGGGATGCATAATCTTTGGGGTATAAGTGAGCTTCAGATAGCCTGTGAACTCCCTGGTAATATTCACACAATTTTTCAAGCATGTACACTTTTCTGAGAAGGGTGTACATATATGAGAGGGGACCCCAAAAAACTCAGAATTTATTTATTAAAAATTGTGTATTTATTTCTACATGTTTAAACTTCAGTCACTTTCAAAGTACTCTCTGTTTGAGGCAATACACCTATCAAGACGCTTTTTCCACTGCCCAAAACAGTTTTGAACTTATCGATTTTGATGTCTTTTAGTACTTCTGCCATTTTTTGTTTCACTTCTTTCACATTGGCAAAATGTTTCCCTTTGAGGACTTTTTTTCATGGGCAAACAAACAAACAAACAAAAATCGCTTGGGGTGAGATCAGGAGAATAGGGAGGATGGGGCATGGAAGTCATGTCGTTTTGGGGTCAAAAACTGCTGAACACTCAGCTTGTTGTGGGCAGGTTGTTCATGTAAATCACCCATCATGAAATGGGCAAACGTGTTGAAAGAATCTCCAAAAAAGAAAAAACAAAACGAAACACTGAAGCCCAATGCAGCCTCTCACAATAATGCTAGCTGGTACATTGATGCTGATGGGTTCCTAGAACACTTGCCTAGTGGGGGAAGCCTGTACTACAAGGGGTCCGCCCTCCAAAAAAACCATTCCTGTTTTGTTTTTTTTTTTTTGGTCTCGCCTCAGATTCCTACTATGACCCGATAGAATAAGAGCTCAGAACCACTGACAACCTTCCATTTGCACTCTCAGCACCGGCACTTATTTTCCATGGATGTTTATGTATTGTACCCATGGCTCAGAAGAGATGCTGTGCTTTCACTGAGAGACATGAACCTAGAAATGTCAAGCTCAAAATGGAATTAGGATATTTCTCCATGTGCCTTCAATAGAAAAAGAGGTCTGGAAAAGAAACGCAAGGCAGAGATCAAGGCTGGAAGGACAGAGCCCACACTAGAGTCTGTGTAGGAGTCAATGTGGTGACAGAGTAAATAAAGGCAGGCACAGAAGGAAGAAAGAAGACAAAACGTATTGCAAGGATATGGCTATGATGGAGGATGGGTTGGAACACACAATTGGGAAGAAAAGCTATAACTGATAAAATATAACATATGTTGAGTCTCGTTAAGAAAATCTGAAGGATGACAAAACAAACACACTGAGGCAGACGCCAGAGGATATTTTTTCATCCTCTTATTTCACAGTTTTCTCTCTGAGATTATACTAAAATAAGTTTAAACCCTCTAAAAGTAATGCCATTGATTCATAGCTCATTCACTTTCTCCCTTACTGACGCACTTACTTAGCCTTCTGAGCTTGGTTTACCATCATTTACTGAACATCTACCATGGGTATGCATTGTAGGGTGAGGGATACAAAAAAGAATAAGGCACAGCCAGAGATGTTCAAGTCGTGCACCTTTGGGGAGGGAGGTCCGTGGTACATGTTGAACACTCATGCCAACAATTTGTGGCCTGAATCCACATGTCCTGTGTGGATGGGCTGGCTCTGCGAGCGCTTCTTTCTCTGTTTTCTAACAAATGCTAAGCTTTTCTATTCCTATTTAGCCTGATTTACCATCATATTCTACCACAAAACCCCTTTTTTCTCTGCTTTAAAAAAATTTTTGTCATCGAAAATTGTTTACATTTCTTTTTTAAGGACCAATGTCTATTTCTCTGATTATAAAAAAATAGCACATTAATTTTAAAAACTTCTTAAGAATATGAAAGTGTGGACCATCTAAACTGAAAATCTTTCTAGAATCTTTATACCTAGCCTGACATAGTATTGTTAGCAATTTGGTATTTGCGCTTTTAGTACTTTTTTTCTTTTATGCACTGTATGGTATTTCCTTAAAAACTAGAACAAACTCTGTGTTCTATTTCGGACACCTTTCCATGTCAAAATATAGAGAAGTAACTCATCCTTAGGAAAAATTGCATAGCATTCCATTGTAAGGACTTGTCATAATTTACATAACCAATCCCCTCTTCATAGTTTAATGGTATCAAAAAATTGTTTCCACACTTGACGAAACCTCAACACTCTAAATTGTTCAACTGGGATCATTTTGATTGCTCTAATCTCATTGTTTCTCCATCTTCTTTGCCTCCCACTCACCCTCCAAGCAGAAATCTAGTCCACATATAATTGCCTAGGTCTGTTTTCTTTTGTTATCTTTTTACATGACCCAGAAGGACCAAACACTTGCTAAAAGGGATGGCCAAGTCAATTTTTATTAAGTGCATTCACCCATTTTTACTCCTTGTAAAAAGTCTTCTATTAGGGTATGCAGTCCATCTTTGCCAGTAATCACACAATTCATGCTGCTGGTTGGAAAGCAGAGTGTTAGAGGGAATGGAACAGGAACAGGAGGCAATATTTTTTCAGCTTGATGCCTATCTGCACTTGCTTCTATTAACCTTGTTTAATTCCTATTAAGCATTGTTTCTTAAGGCTACAGCAAAAGAAAACAAATGCCAGATTGTGTGATTGCTTACTGTATGCTTAACAGCAGCCACATTTTATTAGAACTTCTTTTCTACTAAGAGTAGGATTGCACCGGCAAAGAGTTCTCTTGTAAGATTTCCAGGTCCTTCTCATCTTTCTTTCCTCACTTTTTCCTTCCATTTTAATGTCCTGTACCAGTTGATGCCATTCCCCAATTTTCATCATTCTGTCAGAGGTCACATCCCCTACATCTTCCTTTTTTCCTACAATATGGTCTCCAAGCTGCTGTCTCTTTGCAGCTGGGAAGCCCTTCCCTTCCCTTGAGCCATGACAAATACAACGAGTAGAGAGGGAGATCACATTTTCATTTTCCTTCTGGCCCCCTAGGACAGTTAAGTCAGCAGCACATTTAAGTCAGACCTCCTTTAGCCAAACAAACAAACAAAAAAAACATAAAACTTTTCTTTTAAATGTGTAAATCATTTTCTGTGGCAGTTGCTCTCATTTCCAGGGAGGCTCCTAATTCTTACAAATGTCCCTAGTGAGAGTTTTTCTTGACCTACATTCCTCTGCCTTAACCCAGCTCATTTTCTTCCTACTTCAGTCTTAGAGTTCACTGTTCCAACTACATGTATGTGCAGAAAGAGTAGAAAGGCATGGTGTGATGACACACCAAGTCCATAACAGAGGTCAGCTCTGGGGAGAGAAAGAGAGAGGGACATGGACATGGGGCTAAGGAAAGAAAGCCCCCCTGCCCAAACTCTGGGTCCCACTAATTGCCAGACCCCAAAGCAGCAACTGTGGTCCTTAAGAGCTTCCCCCCAGAAGTCCCATCCCTGTGTTCAGTTTCAGCAGGCAACTTTCTCACCTTGGACTTCATACCTGGCCTCCTGGAACAGAAGGCAGACCTGCCTCGTTCTCCCCGTCTCCTCATTCCACCAAATTATTTTTAATTTTAATTTTTAAATAATTTCCGAGATTCAGAATAGCTGCAAAAATACTACAGAAAGTTATTATACACCATTCATCCAGATTCCCCAAAAGCTAACACATATGCTTCATCATTCTTGCTCTAAATATGTCATTCTTTTTTTCTGAAATATTTGAGAGTCACTGGCACACATGAAGCCACTTTACTTTGAAATAATTTTCATTATGTATTTCCTAAAAGCAAGGATATTCTTCTACAAAACTATAGTGCACTTATAAAAAATAATATTGATATGATACTAGAATCTATGTACAGATATCAAAGTGTGTCAACTGTCTGAGTGGTGCCTTTTATGGAAGAAGAGAAAGCAAATTTCTAGGCCAGAATCCAACCTGGGATCACAGGCTGCACTTAGTTGTCTTCTTTCATCTGAAAAAGTTCCTCAGCCTTTTTCTTTCATTAAAAGTATAGACCAGTTACGTTCTAGAATGTCCCTCAGTTTGGATTTGTTTGATGTTTCCTCATTAGACTGAATTGTTTGCTAATTTCTTTCCCTTCTAGATTTAGAGGAGAATTTTCATTTATTTTCAATATTTTAATGTTTAATTAGAAGAGCACAAAGGACAAAATAATGAATACATATATATTTGCCATATTTATTTCATATCTTTCTTTTCCTTTAAGATAAAACCATATGGGTGGAAGAAATGTCCCCTAGCTAATTGCTTGCAATCCATTTTCTACACACAGTGAATTGAACTTTTCTAGAAGCCTCACTTAAAACCCTTCAATGGCTCCCTGTTCTTCCAGGACCAGCCCAAATTCCTGACCCTGGCAGACAGACTTTTCTCAATCTAGTCCTACACTTCTCTGGTATTGCTGCCCCTCTGCCTGTCCCATCTCCCTATTTATTTATTTGCTTTTTGTTTGTTTTAAGAAACATGGTCTCACTCTGTTGCCAGGCTGGAGTGCAGTGGCATAATCATGGCTCACTGCAGCCTCGAATTCCTGGGCTCAAGTGATCTTCCCACCTCAGCTTCCCCAGTAGCTGGGACTACAGGCACACTCTACCACACCTGGCTAATTTTTAATTTTTGTTTGTTTGTGTTTCTTTCTTTCTTTTTTTGTATAGGCGAAATCTCGCTATGATTGCCCATGGGCTCAGGCAATCCTGATATGCTGATTTTTAAACCTGCATTTTCTGCATGTAATAGTGTGTGTTTGTTTTTGTTGCTGTTTCATAGTTTTCCATGGCTCCACAAAGTCCCCTTTAAGGTTTGCTGCTGTCCTGTGCTTCCTCCCCTCCCCAGGAGGGTGTTGCTGGGTTAGAATTAAGTATGGAGGCAGTGCTTGAGGCCAGGAGTTTCAGACCAGTCTGGGCAACGTGGTGAGACCTTATCTCTACAATATCAAAAAATGAGCTGGACGTGGTGGCACGTGCCTGTAGTTCCAGCTACCTGGAAGGCTGAGGTGGAATGATTGCCTGAGCTCAGCCGGTAGAGGCTGCATTGGCCAGGAGTGTGCCACTGCACTCCAGCCTGGGTGACAGAGTGAGACTCCAACTCAAAAAAAAAAAAAAAAATCAGCATATCACCTTCAACAAGATTTAGGACAAGACTCTTAACCTTTTCAAACTTGTTTGCTGGTTTGTAAAATATGAAAAGAATGCCCACAGCACAGGGCTGTTGTGATGATCAAGTGGCACTATATGTCTGTATAAACATACACAAATGTCCATATACATTGGTATATGCATACGTGTGTTATATGTTTTTAACCTTCTCTACCTAATGCCTAGCACTTAGGAGGTATTTCACAAATATCAGTTCACATTTCTGTCACTATTGTCTCTTTCCACTTTCCTCCAAATTAATGCAAGTTAAGAGGTTACACGCTTCTGGTGAGGATGTGACCCAGGCCAGAGAAGGACCATTGCTACAAAGATGGCCCTATGGTCCCCACTGTACTCCCTCACACCAAGCCGGCTGGTCTCCTGTTGGGCTGCATGATACACTGAGCAAAATTCGGCAGAGTTACTGTTTCCCAAAATGTGTAGAGTCACGAGCTCTACATTTTGGGACTGTCTCCCAGTATAAATGGCTAGAATTGGTGACACAAGGTGGATTTTTTGATCATACAGAAACTGACAGCCCACTATAAGATCTACAAGCTTGCCAAGAATGGGAATTTGGCCCCCATCTTATAACTAGTCATAAATACTAAAAGAAAGAGAAGTGCCATCTTTGTAGCTCTGCAATCTGAGAATGAGATCGGTTATTATATGAACTGGTAAATATTCCACCAAAAGAACACAAGAGAATGCCCGATTTACCAAATTTGATGAGTCACACTAATAAACTAAGAAATCAAAGAAAGTTAACATTTTGAAGGATACTTGCATAAGCAATGTAAGGTCTTCATGATTTAAAATCTTAGAACACAGCCTAGCCCACTGGAGGACAAACTCTGCTTATTAAAACAGCAAGAAAAAATGTATTGGAATCCCCCTGGAAGCTTATCTTATTTTTTTAAAAAAATTTTAATTGACACGTAATAATTGTATCCTGTTTTTTAAAGACTAAATCTATGTTGAAGCTTTTCCACCAATAAGTCATTTAATATGATAATGTTAAAGTAATACCTCCTACAATTATTTCTTGATTTTACTTGAATAGAACTTGTCTCCTTTTCAGATACACAGTATTCACAACTGGTTTTGAATTGCCCCCCCATCAGAAAATAATTAAAATATGTAGACACAATCATAAAATTATATTTAGAGCTGTAAAACAAACTATTTTAGGCATTTGAACTTGAATCAAAGCTAAGTTTATAGACTACTAAGATTTGAAATATACAGATTTTTTAAGGATTAAGTAAAGGTTAAAAAAAATAGAAACCTGAAATTAGCAGGACATGCTATAAGTACCCCTAAGATTATTTTAGGACCTATTTGGACATTTGTTTTTAAGACAAAAAGGTTTTAGAATAGCACCTGCTATATAGATGATGCCAAAAATGGCACACAATTGGTACTTGTTAAGGCTGTGACAGGTCTATTCGAATATTTCGTTTATTTTTATATGTTTAAAATGTTTGTAATAAAACACGTATAAATGGATAAAACTGATCTTCAATGTTAACTCTTAAGATCTTGGTTTCCTTGGGAAAGGGAGGGAGGGAGAAAGTGATTGTTAGGGCATGAGTAAAGCCAATTCTATTACTCTATTTTATCTGATAATTAATGGTTTCATAAGTGTATTTTCTTTGTTTTTATCCATCAAGCCTTATATAAGTGCTTCTGTGTGCATTTCTGCATGTGTGCTGTGCATCAATAAAAAAGTAAATATTACATATTTGCACAAAACTTCTCACTCAGTAAAAAAATTAAATAAATAGCACCTGCAAAATATGAAAAAATACACCCCGTCAAATCTGAAATGTGTTTGTATTTTTAGAATAGATTTTTACTTTACATTAATCATCAATTTAGTCTGTTTTCTTCTAAAGATAATATATTAGAAAAGTACAATTTTCAAACTAGTAAGAGAATTCATTTAAATTGTTTCCAAAAGAGTCATATTTTTAAAAACCTGACTGCAAAATCTTGGGTTTATTTACCAATATGCCCAAACACTACTCATAGGGTATTGGACACTGAAGATCCATTAACTTGTTTGGTGCGGGACAACAGGGCATTCAAGAGTCCTAGTAAAAGTCAGACTGTGAAAGTTAAAATCTCAGCCCCAACACTCTGGCTAGTTGATCTTGAGTAAGTTACTTAACCTCTTTGTACCCCAGTTTCTTAATTTGAAAAATGGGATAACCACAGTCTTTATCCCATGGGGTTGTGAGGATTGTAGGTGTCAATACAGGAAAAGTTCTTAGAACAGTTTCTGGCAGATGGTAGGCACATAATAAATGTTAATTATAATTATTATAACTACAGGGTAATTCAGTGAATTGTGAACTCCTGAAAATGCTCATGACATTCCCCATCATGGATTTTTGCAATTTTCCTTCTTCAAAACCATATTTTAAAAAATGCAACTGTATCTCATTATACATGGAAACCAATTCCATCAAAGGATACACAGTTTTAGCTAGTAGAAATAAGTTTAAGATATCTGTTGTACAACATGGTGGCTATAGTTAATAACAATGTATTGTATTCTTGAAAAATGCTAAGAGAGATGTGGTGTTCTCATCACAAAAATGATAATTATGTGAGGCAATACATCTATGTTAATTAGCTAAATTTAGTCATTTCACAATATAATATGTACTTCAAAACATCATGTTGTACATAATAAACATATACAATTTATCTGATAATTAAAAAATTAAAAATTAAATAAAATCAATTTCAGGTGGAGTAATATATCAATATGAAAAGCAAAACAACCAAGCACCTATAATAGAACATTTTTACAATGTTGGGTTAGGGAAAGATTATTAAAGAAGCCACAGAAAGCACTAATCATTAAGAAACAAATGGATAGAAGCTGCTGGGTCAAGATGGTGACGACATAGGAGGAACTGTGAGATTCTCCGAATGCACCAAACCTACATTCTGCTGCACAGAAAGATTGTAAGACGGTGGGAAATAGGTTCCAGTGGGTTCATACACCGACAGGTGGATGCTGGAATTGGCATATAGATTCTGAAGCACAGCTTCCCCCTCAATTAAATCTCAAAACTGCAAAAAGTATAGCCTGCAGCCCACACAACCTCAAAACTGAACAAAAGCCAGAGGACTCTCATAAGGAAGAACAGGGGATTGCACAAGCGAAGCAAAAGCAACCCCACCCTCCCTGAAAAACAGAATTAAAGAAGGGGAAGGAAAGGAGGAGAGAGAGAGAAATCGACACAAATGAAGAAAAACCAAAAGAAGAATATGGGTCTCTCCCAGACCCCTGGGAAGGCAGACACTGAGAAAACTGACTTCGGAATGCAAACAATGAAGAGCCCCCAAAATGACTGGTTTCAAACTACAAATCTAGATATC
>CAUYQG010182028.1:0-20288 GCA_963574415.1 Tarsius wallacei
ATCTCTACAATAAATCAAAAAATTAGCCGGGCGTGGTAGCGCACGCCTGTAGTTCCAGCTACTTGGAAGGCTGAGGCGGAAGGATCGCCGGAGCCCAGCAGGTCGAGGCTGCGGTGGCCAGGAGCAGCCACTGCACTCCAGCCTGGGCAACAGAGTGAGACTCCAACTCAAAAAATAAATAAATAAATAAATAAATAAATAAATAAATAATAAAATAAATAAATAAATAAAGTTTAAAAAGAATATTGTCCAACAAGAAGGAGACTAGATCGGTAAACACTGACACTAATTTGTTAGTTTAACATTATTTTTTTTAGAAGTTTTGGTTTTCTTTTACTACTTAAGGGAAATATTAGCTTAGAGAAATAATCTGGGCCATGTAGCAATTATTTTCAAGATATAAGCTCTGCAGAAATAAGAATATAGTTATCTTTTCAACCTCCTTGCTGAAGAAAAGAAATTTTGAGAATGGTACCTGCCTTTCTGAAATCCCAGTCTCTTTGTGCCTCTGCCAAATACTCTATTTCACCCAAAAATCCACATAGAGGGAACAGCGGAATGAGTCATGGAAGAAAATTGAATGGAGAAATAAGACATCTGAAGATTCCATTCTCTCACTAACTTGCTGTGTGACTGTGAACGAGATCTTTTTCCTCACTTCCTTTTCACTCATCCTCACTTCCTTTTCTATTAAATAAAGGAGTTGGCTGAATAGTTAAGTACCTTCTAGACTGTCATATTCTACGATTCTTTCAGTGCAGCTGCCTTTAAAAAGCCTTCACAGTTCTCAGTTATTCATAAGGAGTTTTGTGAATGACTCAGAGTTTGCCAGCCTGGAGTATAAAGATGAGCCATTATTGTGGGCTAACATTTTTACTATGAAGAAATGCTAGGAGAAACGGGCAGTGTCATAATAACACCCAGTTTCATGGGCAGCTTGTTCTTCCTGCAGCATCTGATTTTTTTCTGCTGTAAAGAGAAACTGAATATTTTCTTTTATGTTAAATATCCTTCTCCTATTTCAATAGAATTGTTGTTCCAATGGCATTTAGTTCTTTTCTTGAATGGCTATACTTGAGGAAAATAATCATAAATGTATGTGGCACAAGGGTAACTTTTTTCTCAGCAGTGTTGCAAGTATAAACTCACTCAGGATTTCCCAGCCTACCTTAATGTTGCTGGTACATCCTTTTGGAGGATCCCATTTATTTCCATATGAAGCAAGATGGATTTGTACAGTGATTCCTAAAAATAAGTCATTTATGTTCTGTCATCATTGCCATTACTATATTCAAATAACACTTTGAATTATGGTTAATGCTTTTCCTTAGATCAATTCATTTTAAATTTAATATTATATAAGTGCTGTGAATGGAAAATTGACATCAATTGCTATCTAATAGGTAACTAGCAATAGTTAACATTTTAATAATAGTAAAAACTAAGTTAATAATTTTCACTTGGCTCCTAAAATTATCTCACACATCTATAGATCACTTATCACATGTAGATCTATAGATCACTTGTCACATGGTAACATGACAGAGAGGTTAGATTGCAGCTAGTTTTGTCAGTTAACCATTGCTGCACTAAAAATTTAGTGGCTTAAAGTAGGAACCATTTATTTAACTCACAAATATATATCACAGCCTGGGATTTTATTCTACTTGCAGACCAAAAAGTTAGACTGTACTACTTCTTGGATTTTGGCAGAAGACACAAGATTTTGGGGTCAAAAACAAATAACTTTGTTACTTATGACATAGAAAGCAGCATGAACATTAGTCAGTGTTCTGGTATTGATTTCTCTTGGTCTTCAAATCCTATGGGGGAAACACAGAGGGGCCCAGGTGGATGCTGCACATGCAGTAGTTTTGCATGATGACCATGGAATACCAAAATTGAGGAATTCACTTTATTTCTACATAGCAAGTCTGTTGTTTGTCCTTGAGGGAAATAATATTACCTCATTCCTCAAGGTTGCTCACTGTAAATACAACCCTGAGAAATGGCCCAAACAGAGAGTGATCAAGGTTTTTCAGTTTTTAACATACCTCAAAAGAACGTTGTAGCAAATTTTCTGGTTTCTGTTTTCTGGTGAATTTGCCTCTCCCAACATTCTAAAGGGCAGGATTTGGACTGGGCTTAGCTGAATAGATTCTGCTAATCTAGGTAGGCTTACCTGGAGGCTGATGGGTGCTAAGTATCTCGAATAAGGCAATTCATCTCTGCCCCACATGCCACTTTTCATGGAGGATTGCCTTGGCTTGTACACATGGCTCTGGTGGCAGAAGTCCCAAAATGGAGAGAAGAAGTAAGGCCTCTAGACATTTAGGCTCAAACTGCTATGACATCACTTTTGCTGCATTCCATTGGTCAAAGCAAGTCATGAGCCAGCCCATTTTTAAGGGACAGCTAATAAACCCTATCTCTTAACAGAAAATACTGCAAAGAATTTTGATCATGTTTGTATCCACCATAAGATCAGATTTTAAAAATATGGATTCAATCCTAGAATTCAATTAATCTTTCAGAAACTCAGTTTTTTCTGTGTAGAATGAGGATGGAAGTATTTACATCCTCAGAGAGTTGTTGAACCTACACAAACTGGCAAGAAGCAAAGGAAATTCCCATAACTGTGCCTGATACATAAAAAGTATACAATAAGTAAAAGTGGTTATTATTAAACCCAAATGTTCACATCTAATTTTAATCAACTGTGGTTTACCACATCTTTTATGCTTATTTTCTGTGTTCCCTGAAGTTATGACCATGTTTGAAAACCCAAACTTTCCATCTATTCCATACCCATACCACTCATATAATTTTTCTAGGTCTATACTATTCACTTGTTGATGAAAATATTTAAGAGGGCTTATTTTGAGCCAAATGTGAGTGACCTAGACTAGTGGCACCGTCCCAAGAGGTCCTGGCAACATGTGCCCGAAGTGGATGAATTGCAGCTTGGTTACATACATCTTAAGAAAACAGAAGTTACAAAAAAATGGATCTATACATGTGAGATTTACATTGGTTTAATCTCAGAAGGTGGGTCATCTCCAAGTGAGGGCTTGCAGATCATAAGTGGATTTGACTGGTCTTTAGTGTCAGGAGCTAGGCTCTGTCTAAGGAATTTTGAAATCAATAAGGCAAATATGGTGTTGCAATCAGGGGCATTGAGATAAGCAGTGGTTAGAGGATGTCAAGTTTCTTGATAAGAGGATGAAGCCTCACAGGTGGCAGCCTTGAGAGAATAGATAGCAAAAGTCTGAGCTCCTTTGGAGATCTCCAGGAAGGGAATTCTGTAAAGATGCAAATTTCTCCAAGAGAAGACTTTCCAGGGTTATAAAATATTTTTATTTCCTTCTTTATCTGTTATTGATGCTATTGCCAGAGTAAGGCTGGAAAGTTGGCCACATTATATAGGGTTAATAAAAACCCATCTGATAAGACTTTGTAGTGTATGACTCTCCAGACCTCTCAGTTAGAAATTTGGCAAGGAAGGGGGAAAAACGGTTAGAGAGTTTAGTCCTCAAACTATAACTGGAATTCAGAAGCTTGTTACATCTACATGTTGCCACTCCTGAGCTGTAAAGAAGAAAAGTCTGCTGCTGGCCCATAAGAGGGGAAAAGGCACTAAGAACATACAAAGGGGAGACTGTATACGTGAACAGAAGAAGGGAAGGGTGCCATGTTGAACAACTAAGAAGAAATACGGTAGAATACAAGCATGACCTTTGTCTCTTAGTAAGTAGTAGTTCCTTGTAAGAGTTTTCTTCTGAATACAAGAGATGGAAAAGATGAAGGAAGAGAATGAAGAGGAAGAGATGGAGAAGTGGGAGGAGAAAGAGAAGAAGGAATATAAAGAGATAGAGATCGAGACAGAGATAGAAATGAAGATGAAGAAAAATAAGACAAGGACAAAGAAAAAGAAGAGAAGAAAGAGGAAGAGGAAGGAGAGGGACAAGGAGGATAAGGATGAGGATGATGACTACCCAAAGTAAGACATAGCATACTTTTTAAGTCCAAATCTTATATTACATATATAAGATTATAAGTAAAATTGTACATATATAAATATAACATATATACAATATAATCTTATATTTAAAATCTTGTTAAAATCTCCTTAAGACAAGGTATCTCTTTTCTTTCATTGTACTCCTTTTCTACTATAGGTGTATGTGGCCAGTAGGAACTCAGAGCTGGGCTATTTTGGATGTTCATAAACGTGTGTGGCCTCATCTAAGTATTAAACAGAAGTGCTGACTATTCTCTAATTTTAGCATATATCTTTTAAATGTCAAAAGACAGATTTTCCTCCAACCCCCTTTTCTAGTCCTCAAGCTTTGAGTCACGAGGATAACTTCACTCTATGAAGAAATTGGCAGAAATAAATAGAATACAATGTGGAGGAGATTTTTTGACAAATTAATTTTAAGACACTTTTCTAGTCTAGTAGCTATCTCGCCAAGTAGGCACCAAAATATATTTTCTAAACTGAGATGATCAGGAGGAAGGAAAAGAAGAAGGGAAGATGTCCTTAGGAACAAAAGTAATGGAGATCAAGGAACTGTCTTCTATTATAGGTTTCCAGAAAGATCCAGGCATTAGAAATTGATGAGAGATAGATTTTAGGTCTTCCATAAAATGGAAGGCAAAACCAGTGACAGGATATTATACCTACTATGCAATATTTATATGGTGTGGACTGTGTACCCGATGGTACCTAATATGTAGTACCTGCTGTGTGCCAAGCACTGAAATAACATAGCTGATGAAGACAGTGCTATCTTACCTTTCAAGAAGAGATGGACACAAGAACAAATAATCATAATTAAGTGAAATCAGATATAAATCAAAAGTGTACACTGAGTGCTATAGATGAGCACAGGTGAGATACCTGCCTTGTGGAAGGCAGGAGAGCCTTCCTGTAGGAGATAAAACCCAAACTTATTCCTGAACAAGAGTAAAACAGATAAAGAAGTGGTCAGAGGGCAACAAAGTCAATGACACGGAGACACAAAACTTCAAGTTGATAGGGGGACTAGGCTTATGAGTAATTGAATGTATTTGGAAGTTGGGGTTTATGATGAAGAGACTAGTTCTAGAAACCCTATATGCCATAATATAGAATCCATCTTTGTTCTACAAATATAGATTAAGAGATTTCTAGCAAATTTTTCTGTTATTAATTATTTGAAACCTCATCCTTCCATACATTCAGAATTATACCCATCTATCTACCACTCCATCTCATCCATTTGTGAGAACACAAATGTCAACATAGGTTATTAGTTAGAATTAGGCAACTCTGCCAACTATCAGGAAACCAAAATAGCAGCAGCTTAACGAAAGTGGAAGTTGATTTCTCTCTCACAGCAGAGCCTAGGTGTTTAACCCAATGTCACTGATCAAGTCTTCTCCTATCTTTTCTGCTCCCCCTAAGATGGCCTCAATCTTAAGTCAAGATGACAGGACAAAAAGGAATTGGGCAAAGTATACATGGACAAGATATCTTTTAAAATGTTTCTGGGAACTGTCACAAAGTATTACTAATTACATTAATTTATCTTACGGTCAAAACTTATCATATGGCTATATGTACAAGGGAAGCAGTAAAATATAGCTTTATTCTGTAGCAGTAATAAGTAATGAGTTGTTCTGTAGCAGCACTATAAGTAGGAATTTATAAAAGGGTCATCAGATGTATTAATGAGCAACTTTTTAAAATGCTACACAACAATTAAGGTTTGTTTTAAATCCCAGTTGAGCAATATGACCTTTCTTCTCAGAAAACTTCATTCCACACTATACTGGACTATTGAGCAGTGTGACTAATATTTGACTAAGGTCCAGCCAATTAGTGCACTTTATACAATATAAATATAATGGCTATGTAAGACTGGAACTTAGGGCTTCAAACCTGCAGCAGTCCTCCAACAGTATTTATCCAGCTTTAAGATTTAGGAGCCTTTCTTCTTATGCCAGACAAGACACATGGCACATAGTAGGTGCACAATAAAATAAAGATGTGTTGAACTAAATTTATTTGCGCACTCTAACAATGACATTGAACACATAAAGATACCTATTTCACTCAAATATTTATTCAAATTAATTTATTAAGTTAATTAAGATTTATTGAGCTTTTTTTTTTTTTTTTTTTGAGTTGGTGTCTCACTCTGTCACCCAGAATGGGGTGCAGTGGCCGCTCCCGGCCACCGCACCCTCGACCTGCTGGGCTCCGGCGATCCTTCCGCCTCAGCCTTCCGAGTAGCTGGAATTACAGGCATGCGCTACCACGCCCAGCTGATTTTTTGATTTTTATTGTAGAGATGAGGTCTAGCCAAGTTGCCTAGGCGGGTCTCAAACCCACAGGCTCAGGCAATCCACTCACCTCAGCCTCCCCAAGCGCGGAATTACAGGCTGAGCCACCCAGCCCAGCTGAGCTCTTTTTTTTTTATCATAGCCTAGATTATTCTGAATATGGCTCAGTCTTACTTAAACCACTGAGTTTTGTGCTTTTGTGTCATTCTTGTTGTTAATTAGTGACTTTTTTGTTTTGGTTTAAAGAATTATCTTCAACAATTTTTATAAGACAAGTCTAGTGATGATGATCTCCCTTAGCTTTAATTTGTCTGGGTAAGTTTTTGTTTCTGCCTCATTTCTGGAAGACAGTTTTGCTGGATAAAGTGTTCTTAGTCGGCAGGTCTTTTTGTTTTTCTTTCAGCACTTCAGATATATCATTGCATTCTCTCTTGGTCTATAGAGTCTTTGCTGAGAAATCACTGAAAGTCATATCGGCACTCCTTTATATGTGTTATATATCTGTTGCCACTCTCAGAATTTTTCCTTTGTTTTTGATTTTTGGTAGTTTGATTATTTTATGTCTTGGAGTACTGCTGTTTGGGTTAAATTTGATTGGAGACCTCTGTGCTTCAAGTACCTGGGTATTGGCATCTAGCCCCAGATTAGAGAAGTTTTCAGCCATTATTCTTAAAAATATGCTTTCTAGGCTTTTTTCTCCTTCTCTTTATATAACTCTACTATGCAAAGAGTAGACTCTTGATGGTTACCATTAAGAGGGATCACAGGCTATGCTTCTTATAAGAATTATATAATTGAAGATTGCCTCTCTGTCAGAGTGGAGCCATGGGCTGGGCTTTTGGCTGAATTGAATAACTATTTTACCTTGTGCATCAGGCTGATGTAGCTCTTGGCTTCTCTGGAATTCACAGACATAGAAGTTTCCTTGTCTGGACAAAGTTGTCATGCAGGCTTTTTGGCTGGCTGAAGCTGCTGCTTGACTTCCCAGGTCAAACCAGTCTAGCCTCTTTGTTTCTCTGAAATGCACAAAGTCTTTTTGTGGGCAGGGCTGTTGGGATGGTCTCTGATGCTGAGCATGGAGACTGGCCATTTAGGGACTCAAGCTAGTTTGAACTTTCCATTATGCTTCTGAAGGTGATCGACTCTGCTTTGTGCATGGCCTATCAGGTTGGTGAGTATTTTTGATCTAGTGTCACATCTAGAAGGAACACAGAGGTACCACCAAGATTCATGTACTGGCCACTATCGCTTCTGCCTCCTTTTTTTGTTTTTACCTGATTCCAGGTGATCTAGTCATGCTATTTTCCCTAGTGTTCCTCGTGAGATGAAACCAGAGTAGGCTTCCTGGGAAGAGTCTCAGAATGCCAGGGATGCTGAGTGACTGTGTCCAGTTTTCTTCTCCCCCATAGAAACTGTGGTCCCAGGGAAATCCTCCCTGGCTAACATTGTGCCAACTTATGGGAGCAGGAGGGGCAGCGCAGTTAGACTAATACCTTCTTAACCTTCTTATTAGAATTCCATTCATTTCTGTAGAACCATGCAGTTGTCTTGGGCTTATTTTCATGTATTGGAGTTTTAAAAGGATGGTCTGGTTTGCGGAGAATCGTTCGTTTAACTTTCTGTGAGGAGTGAAATCTAAGACTTCTTATTTCTCCATCTTGTTGACTTCATTAAGCTCTTCCTAAGGACTTGTATGATGCTAATTGCCTGGGAATTGTAAACATTATTAAGTAACAGCCTCTGCCTTCAAGAGCTTATACTGTAGCAGGAAGGTTTGCATGATGCTAATTGCCTGGGAATTATAAAAATGATTAAGAAACAACCTCTACCTTCAAGAAGCTCATACTATAGCAGGAAGGCATAATTTTAATAGTTTGGTGGGTGCTACCCAAGACTGAGGAAGTTCCAAGAAGTTGTGTTATTTCAGGTTGATTGTTGAAAAAACCAGTCAGAAGAAGTGATACTTGAACTCAACCTGGAAAGACAAATAGGAATCCATCAAGGGATCATCAAATATATGAGTAGTTTCTGTAATGTTACATAGTACTAATACTTGCCCCAAATCCTGGTTAAGCCTCTTTTCCCCAGACCTCATTTCATGATAACTAGATGACTGACTAGTTATCCATTTGTATACTTTGCAGCTTGTTTTCTTATTGTCTGTGGTAGTTTGTTTTCATATATATAAAATAAATTCCTTGTAACTGTTAAGACATCATAATCAGAATCACCCACAAACCAGTTACTCATACCCTCCCCTCATACCTTTCTTCCATTCTTTCTCTGTATTTTTTTAAATAACACTTGTGTGTCTAAGTTAAAGGTTAACCTTTATTCCCCACAGCAAGACTTTCGCCTTGTTTTATTTTCCAAAGTGAAATTGGTTTTTCAGCTGTAGTAAGCACGCCACTGGAAATGTGTCACTGCTGTTCTCTCACCAGCAAGTATTTTCTGTTTTTCATCACAGAGTAGTTATGCATTTCAGGCTTTGAGCAACATCTGAGTTTCCACCAGCTGTGTTTTGCATTGTCCTCATTTTGTATAATTAAGAAAAACAGGAAGCCAATCACTTAAGTAAAGCTGACCCTCTTCATTCTGCAGACCCAAGAAAGGACTACATCAGGGCTTTTTATAGTACAGTTTTTACAAAATTTATTCTGCAATCCACTTGAAAGTGGAACAAGGTTAGAGGAACTGTGGCAGTATGGTAGCCTTCCTCTTGACTACAAATAGCTGTGCTTTTCTGAAACTACACAGTCTAATTTAAACACACTTCTCTTATATAATCAGTTATCAATTTGGTTTGTCACATTGTGACAGAGGGTTTCCTCTGACATGTTTTACACTAACTTAAATCTTGGCAGTAGGCGGGGGGTGGCTTTTGGCCTTGGTGCTTAAATTCTCTCTGCACCCACCTTTTTACCAATAGCTCATCCCCACACAGTCAAACAAAGCTGTGTTGCTGGTCACCAGGTGGGTGGGAGCAAGAGATAATGGCATTTACTGATCATTAGCTGCTCTTCTGGGAAAATACAAACATTTTTAACCCCAATTTATATACAAACCTGAGAATGAGTTTCTGCTATGTGATTTTACCAACAGTATATTTCTGGGGAAAAGTTCTGACTCTATTTGACTAAAGTCTCATTTTCTTACATATAAGAGAAAAATAATTATTTTATCATGTTAAACTTCACATAGAGATAGTAGTTCTATTGGGGTCAGCAATACCCAATTTGATTAGATTTATTGAGTAAATCATATTTGCTGATTATAACAATCAGTATGGAAGAGATAGAGATATTTAAAATATAGCCCTTGCCTTTCAGGAGTTCATTGGCTTATAGGGGAAGCAGACACAAGTACAACTAAATATAATTCATAGCAATGTATTACCGCCTGTGTGTCCTACTCTCATAAATACATGTTCTGTGATCAGAACAGCCAGTTTGATCCTGTATATACTTGATCTAGAAAGAACAGCAACGCCTATCAAGGGACGCTTTCAAGTTAACATTTGAATGTGAGTAATAACTCATTCATTCAGCAATACCTACTGAGCACATACTATTTTCTAGGCATTGTGCTACTTTTCTAAGAGTGGGAAACCTTCCTTCAGGAGCATCTTTAAGGTTATGTGTGCCTTACAGAGCAAGCTAACATTTATTAGACACTTTTATTTTCCAGTCACTTGGCTCCTCAAAGCTCTATGAGGTGGAAATTTTTATGCCTATGTACAAATGGAAACTGACTCAGTGAAATTAAATAATCTCCCCAGCATTATATAGCAAATGACTAATATATTTAAACCCAACTCCCTACAACTGTGCTGATTCCTTATTACACTACTTTTGGCAGCCCACGCTTTCAGATAATAGAGACACAGTATGGGTATGTTGAGTGCACAGTACTGATTGAGAATTATTTTATATGTCAGAGGTCTCTATTCATACCTGTTTATATGGACAGCCTGGCCGCTTATATGTTCTTTTAATTCTGTCTAACAGAAATGAGAATATCTTGGCGTTTGAATGTGAGAAGTGAATGCTTTATTGTATAGTGAGGAATACATCAAGGAATAATATCAGGAAGAACATCAGTGTGGTTAAACACAAAAATGGTGATACAAAATAAGTTGGAGAATCTTTCTGTAGAGATTTTTAAAAATAAAATGCAAATTTTATGTCTCACAAAAAATCATATGGAGTGGGTTGTCTTTTGAGATCATTTCAATGTATAATGTCATCATGTTGCGCTGTGATGTTATCACTAAGTTGGATTGAAACTGCGAACACAGGGAAAAGAAAAGAATAACTTCCCGGTTTGGAAACTGTAGTTCAGGTATCTGACGCCAGATGGCAGTAGCCAGGCATTCACATCTCTACTTGAGAAAATTACTAAATCATACTCTTAAGAGGAACCCTAGCTAGTATTTAATTCAAACCATTTCACAATAATGAAATTAGAGACCCATAACCATGATTCAGAATAGTTCTGTGAGAATACTTTTTTTTTTTTTTTTTGAGTTGGAGTCTCACTCTGTCGCCCAGACTGGAGTGCAGTGGCCGCTCCCGGCCACCGCAGCCTCGACCTGCTGGGCTCCGGCGATCCTTCCGCCTCAGCCTTCCGATTAGCCGGAACTACAGGCGTGCGCTACCACGCCCGGCTAATTTTTTGATTTATTGTCGAGATGAGGTCTCGCTTGCCCAGGCGGGTCTCGAACCCACGGGCTCAGGCAATCCACTCACCTCAGCCTCCCAAAGGCGCGGGATTACAGGCTGAGCCACCGAGCCCGGCTGAGAATACATTTTTACCAAAGAAAAATCTTATAAATATTAACTAAATCACTTTTGCAGAATTGTTAAAATGAAGGTGCTATTTACGGTAATATTTAAAGGGAGGAATATGTCAAGCGTATTAACGAGTTCTCCTTCTTACTATTCTTTCCCAACAACCCGCCTCCCGTCTCACCCAATAAAGGAATAGTACACTCTTGGATGGGGCTTTTTTAGAGGTTGAGACTGTTCCTTCGGGGACGTCTGCAATGTCTCCAGGGACTCTGCAAAGCCAGTTCCCCCAAGGTCGACACTGATCCAAATTCCTCCAGCTTAATGCTGACAGTCAGTTTCCTGCCCACTCTTCTCAGTATTTTTTCCTCTGTCACAGGCATAAAGGGGCAAATCATGCCTATAAAGATACCCACGCTTTTATAAACCCCCTAAAAATATTGCAGAGAAGAACAACATTGCAACCATCCATTATTGTCACAGCATCAGTTAGGGTCACTTGTGTTTTCTTGCAGTTGCATTGACTGTAATCTGACTTTTTTCTCTTTCTATAAAACTAAGGCAACAAAATATAAGTACGTGAGATATGATAGTTTTTCCTCTTAAGTCTGCTTGCCTTTATTTTTTAAGTAAATGATTTGTAATCATTATATAATTAATGTCAGTATCTGCAATACTTTTCACAGGTGGGTATGGCATTCCAGTGTATCTCCACAGCACAGCAGAGAATCTCTGTTCTAGTCTAGTTTTCTAAAAATTTTCAGATGAGGAATCTGTGAAGGAGGTCATACAGCTTACAGGCAGAGCCAGGACCCAGATCCAATTGTTATTGTAACGATTCTGGTGTGCATTTAACTGCTTTATTTAAACTTTCTTAACTCAAAGCCAGCTATGTGGGAATACAAGAACAAGACTGATTTTAGTGTCTGCCTTTTAACTGTGTCAGCCTGAAATACAGATAGCCTCTGGACTTCACCTGGCAGGTGGGCCACCTTGCCCTGTGCTATGACATCTTTCAGCCCTTTCAGTGAGCTCCCCCCAGTGCTGCTGCTTGCAGCCAAAATGCCAGGTTCTGGAGAAAAACATGATTTCTTCCAGCTTTGGGGACTGTCAAAAGGTCATCCAGTCATTACTTCTCACTAAGTATATTAGAGGGAAGCCTCAAAAAATGGACACGTTTTTTGAACAAAAAAGGACACATCAACATTTATGGTAAACATAAAAAAACATAAATCACAATAGTGTTATGCATAGAAGTCCCTGCAGATGTAGATGTGTTGTAAGTGTGGGATCATTCATTCAACATGGGTGTCAACTAAATTCTTTCTTTATTTACGTATACAGCATATATTTATTTATAACCTGTTATATGCTAGTTCCTGTGCTAGACACAAGGAATGCAGCCTGAGATGACTGGATTTTAATAGAAAAGTTATCCAAGATAAACTTATTTAAATGGAATTGAATTGCGATTTTTAAAAGTTAGATATTTATTTTTCTAAGCTATAAATTTTATAGGTCTTTTTTGCATCCTTATTTAGAACACAAGACACATCTACTATGCTAGTTGCTTGGAGAAATATCAAAAAGTATGAGACAAGACCATTGTTCAATTAGTTGTAAGGCAGGACACATCCATCTCAAAGATTGTTAATTAAGTAAATGACACGAGCAATTCCAAAATACATGGCATCATTTTCAAGCTAACTATTGTAAGGATTGAGTGATGACATGTAAAGGGAGAGAGCACTTTCAACTGAGGCAACTGGGAAGGCCTCAGGTAGGTGCTGGAAATTTGAGAGAAACTCTCCCTTTGAAAACAAGTGAGTTGTCCAAATGCAAAAAAGGAAATACATGCCCCCCTCCCAATTTTTTCTCTTTCTTTTTTATCTTTTACATCATATAGTGTTTTAGAGGCTAGTATTAGACAGAGACATAGGCAGTCAGAGAAAGAACTATTATTAGGTTAGGAGTTAGGAATCTGGATAGGAGTCATTATTCAGCCTGTAATAGCCATCAAGCCTGAGCAGGTTTTCCTGTAGGCAAAGGGTCTCAGCCAAAAGATGTCTCAGAGTCCCTTTCAACTCTAGGGTCATTAATTCCATGAGTTATTACTTGATATTATAAACACGTAACTTTGTAAAAGTGTACTCTGTCCCTTTATGATGAGCACAAGTCAACACTGAGAAGAAAGTGCAAGAGTAAATTATCTAAGTGGATTCTATTTGGTTGAATCCCAGTTGCAATTTTATTTGACATTTTTTTGTTAATCATTGGTAAAATTAAAAATAAATGTTCATTTAAAATTTTCAAATTAATATGTATTGTATACCAGATGTATGGTGTTCTAGATACTTATTAATGATCCATTTGCCTTTCAAATGTTTTCTCAGCATTTCAAGTGAAATGCTGTCCTTATTTTCCGATATTTGTTGCACTCTTGCTGTGTACTATAAGAACAAATTTTATTTCACTCAACAATAGTTTAATAAATATTTATTGAGGACTTATAAATGTCAAGCACTGAACTTGCTAGATGCAGGAGATATAAGAATAAATAAAACACTGTTAAAACCTGGTCTGTAATCAAGAAGATTACAGACCAGTGTGGCAGTAAGAGTTATAAATAGATCAATTACATTTCAAAATATTAAAACTTTAGAAAACCATAAGCTTTGTAAAGCACAGAAGAAGGATCATTGGTTGCCAGAAAAAAAGATTTCACAGCCAAGATAACATTTAACTAGCGTCTTAAAAGTGAGATGACAGATTGACATCTCTTGGGTTATAGCCAACCTATTAGCAAGATATTTTTGGTGGTATCTGCCATTATGAAATCCATAGGATCAGAAGTTCACATCTGTGACAGGGAGCTATTTGATTCTCATTTGGTAGTTATAAAAATAAGAAATAATGCACAACTCTTAGCATAGTAATCAGAAAAGAATAGGTGCTCAGTAAAGCATAGCTACCTTTATATTATCACTTAGGTCTATTGAACTACATGCCTTGTTACTTACTGGTACATACTCCAAATACACAATGTACTCTTTCATAGCTTATATTATGGCTATAATTAAGTAGTCAGCAGTCATTTATGCATCTGCTTCCCTTCCCCAACTATAAATTACATGAGAGAAAAGAAAGAAATTTTCTTGATGATTGTATTCCTAATACATAGCAGAGTGCCTAAATTATTGTAGATGCCCAGTAAATATTTGTTGAAGGTTTAAGTAATGCTAGTAAGACAGCAGTAACCTATAATCTGTCAATAGGAAAATGCAATGTCAAGTCATATCTTTTTAAAAGTGAGCATCCTAATGCCAGAATATCAATTTATTACTTTTCCGTCACAGCAAAGGAAGACACCCAGATCTCTTGACGTAGTTCCTACTCCACCTGGAACTCAAGTTCTGCATGCCCCTCATTTTCTTGCCTCAATTAACCCTCCATTAGTCATCCACAAATTAGCTCTAAAAGAAAAATAGACAATGACTGGCCAGAGAAAATAATGTTGTGATATTTCTGGTGTTTTTGACATAAAATATTTATTCCATTTGTTTTATTTTACCTCTTCACAGCCCTGAAAATTGTATAAGAAGACCCCTCTCCTCCCTCAACAAATCTGCCATGTCTCATGGAAAGTTATCAGAGAAGCCCACTTAGGTCCCCTGAGACTTCATTACTTTCCAAAGCCATGATGAAGCATTGTTATAAATAAAATTAAGTTCTACTTCTTCCAATTAACAGCAGATGATGAAAGTGCTTGCCAGTTCTGTTGCCTTTCAGCTGGGTGTTTTTCTCTGCCTTGGTCATTTGTAAAAAGTGAGCCTGCCTAATGGGGACTGAGTTATTCACTTGAATTAATGAGTTTCAGCCAAATTAATAGTGCCCAGCACACTGTAGGTATTCAATAATAATCAACAGCAATTTGTATGCTGACTTAAGTTGCTTCATTTGAGAATGCTGGCTAAAATCAATATAAGGTAGCTTTCCTACTAGATTTGACTTAAAGAAAAGATCAGGTTCCCAAATTGGGGGCTCAAACTGTATACAGTGCTGTAACTGCTCTTCTGTGAGAGAATCTAAAAAGGATCTACGAAAACTGCTGGGCTGAATTTTTTCCTGTGAATTTCGTACAAGTACACAAGATGCTCCAGCATACCAGTGTACATCTTTAGAGCTTCAGGTTCTTCCTCCTAGAAGAGCACTTGGCACAGAGTAGGTTATCTAAATAATAGCTAGAAATAACTAGAATTTGTCACAAGCAATATGTTAGGACATAGCCCATTTGGTAGGTACTCAGTAACTGTACCTGGTAGGTACTCAGTAACTATTGATTAAATCAATTTAAAATTAAAATAGAATTTAAAAATCTAGTGTAAGCTACCCTAGAGAGTAAATCTTCTAGGTATAAACCCAAGAAGATAAAATACAAAAAGTCACTGATCTGGAAAGAGTTTTATTACCAGGACTAAAGAGGTGAAATTAGCAAATTCAGATTACTGTGTAGCATATGGTGCTTAATGCCTAATGGCACATATTTGCATGTTGAATCTTTTAATTAGAAAGGATTACAATTCCAGTGAGATCCTCATAGTTCTGGACTGAGAGTTTTTTAAAAAATCAATATTATGTGTTTGTTAAATTACAACCTTTGTGGAAAATCAATAATATGTTTGCTGAAAAAATATTTGATGTGTCAGCCGAATTATAAAAACTTCTTATGCCAATGGTTAAACACAATGATTTATTTAATTACATTTATTAAGTGAACTACTTTATTATATTAGTATATTATGCAAATTTACATATGCACACATGTCTCTAATTGTTTCCTGGACTATGCTATCCCTCCAGCTTTTCTTGGCTTACCTCTTCATGGGCACAGGTTGTATTTTGTATCTCGTTATTAGCCAGCTCAGTGTTTGTTTAGTATTATAATGACAACAGTAATAATATATAAAAGTTCTAAAATTACGTGTATTGTGCTAAATACTGTACATATTGATAGAAATATGCATCATTCAAAATTAAAATACTTGCCTTCATGCAATATTCATTCATTCTTCAGTAAGTTAGTCAACATTCATTGAGCTGCCAGGCATGGTGCAGGCACTAGGAAGAAAAATCTCTCATGACTCCCTGTTGGTGAGTAACAAACATTTGGGGATGGAGAGAAAAGGGCAAAAATGTCATAATAAAGCATGACAGCTTGAATGGTGGTATATAAATATTTTGTGGGACTTAAAGGAGCCACGATAAACTGCTGGAGGAGATTCTGAAGTCTTTGGAAGGGTAGTGTTGAGGCTGAGATTCAAACTTGCAAACTCAGTTGAATAGGTGCAAAAGAAAGAGGAGAAAACTGAGTCAGCAGTCCTCACCCAGTCACGGAGATGCGCACTGTGAGGTGTACAGATCTTGGAGGAATTTGGAGTAGCTAGACCGTATCCTGAGAGCTGGAGTATTGAGAGAGAGACAGCAAAAGGGTGTGTGCGTGCGTGAGTGCGTGCGCGCGCATGTGTGTGTCTTTGGAGTGGGGAGGAAGTAAGAGGAAATAAAGCTAGACATGCAAACTTTAGGCAGTTTGTAGAGGGTCTTGTGTGTCAGAATAAGGAGTGTAGAATGTACGGCAGGATTAAAGGGAGTTAAATAAAGCTGTTAGCAGAGCACTGACAGGTTCAGAGTTTTAAGGGAAAAAAAAGAACAGAAAAAAGTTTCTGGTTATTCTCTTATATGAGGGATAAATTGGTAGGTACAAATATATTACAATTTTAGGAAGAAATCATGTGTTTATATTCATAAAGAATCTACTGGGGAATCAATTCTTGCTCCATAAATTTTTCAACAGTCAAGTTCACTCATAATTCAGCTTTGAGCTTCAAATTAAGGATGCTTAGCTTGCCACCTTGTGGCTAAAGGCAGTTACTGCACACGGTGTGCTACATATGGGAAATAAACCAACCCAAACCATGTAATAAAGTGAAGAAGTGTCTGTTCAAGTTTATCACAAATATTTGAGATAGAGAAGTGGAAGAGCCGGGCTCGGTGGCTCAGCCTGTAACCCCGCGCTTTGGGATGTCGAGGTGAGTGAATTGCCTGAGCCCGAGGGTTCGAGACCCGCCTGGGCAATTTGGGGAGACTTCATCTCTACAATAAATCAAAAAAATTAGCCGGGCGTGGTAGCGCGCGCCTGTAATTCCAGCTACTTGGAAGGCTGAGGCGGAAGGATCGCCGGAGCCCAGCAGGTAGAGGCTGCGGTGGCAGGGAGCGGCCACCGCACTCCAGTTTGGGCGACAGAGTGAGACTCCAACTCAAAAAAAAAAAAAAGAAAAAATAGAAAAAGAAGAGCGACACTTAGAATATATATTAAATATGACTAGAACCAAAAATCTAGAAGTGATCCTGGACTACTTTATCTTCCTCACCCCTCACTTATAATCTGTCAATGCTGTAGATTAAATTTTCCAAATCTGATATCCATATCCAGTCATGTCAGAGGTATCTTCTAATAAAACCTTGATAATTCCCGGTTTTATTAAGAATATGGAATAAGTGTCTTTCTTACATATTGTTGGCAGTGTGTAAATTGATATATTTCTGATGACAGATACAACTACTTGGAACAGTTTTGTTACCTAGTAAAATTCAAGAGGCATATACTCTGTGACCCAGAAATTCCTTTCCTAGGCATATGCCCTCATGAGAGTCTTATATACACCAGGAAACACATGCAGGAGTGTTATAGCATTGCTATAGTTTTGTTATTCCAGAAAAGAAAATAATAGAAATAGCCCAAATGTCCTTCAGCAAAGAAATGGTACATTGTGGTACGCTACATAATGACATACTTTAAAAAAATGAAAGAAATTACTAGACCTGTACCCATCAAAATAAATGAATTTCACCATGTAATGTTGTAGAAAATAGCTACAATGTGATACCTCTTAAGTAAATTTTCAAAACAGATAAAAATGAAACTTTTTTTTAAAGAGTACTGTATCAGTCAAGGTCTTACCAGAGAAATAGAAACATAGTGTGTGGAGGGGGGGGGGCATATATATGTGTGTATGTAAACAAATTTATTTTAGAGAATTGGCTTATGTGATTGGGGAGCCTGGAATGTCTAAAATCCATAGGGCAGGCCAACAGACTAGAAACTGGCAAGAAGTGAAGCAACAATTTATAGGTGGAAATCTTTTTCTTCATGGAAACCTCAGTTTTGCTCATAGGACCTTTCAACATCCAGATTATCAATGGTAATCTCCTTTACATATAATCAGCTAGTTGTAGATGTTGACCACAACTACAAAATTCCTTCACAGCAGCACTTAGATTAAATAATGGGGTACTATAATTTAGACAAACTGACACGTAAAACTAACCATTACAGATACATATCTGTGTAGGAAGACCATTGGAAAAAACCAGGGAATTCTATACAGAATATTCCACAGTTACTTTAAGGGAAGGCAGACAACTGTGACTAAGGATGGCGACCCAAGGGTCTCTATTCTGTTGGTAATACTCAATTTCTTAAGATGAGTGGCAGTTAATAGGGAGCTTGTTATATTATTCTTCCTAGCTTATATAACTGGATATAAATTATTTCATATACATGAATGATTTCAAAATGAATTTTGAGTATAATTTTTACCATGGTACAAAATTGTTGTTTTCTAAGAGTTAGGGGTCCTCCCTGTATAATCTGGGGGACTGAGGCTCTTCTCTTCACCCTCGTGTGCTATAACTATTTAGGGCTGCTGCTGTGACCTAAGACAGAGATACGAGTCAGGAAGAAAGATTTCTAACTTGGTGTTGGCCAGGTGCAAAGGTTTATTAAAAGCAAAAAGGGGGCCAGTTTTGATGAAGGACCAACAGAGAGTATCCAATACCCTATGTTCACAGGGCCTCAATCTCAAGGCTGGATACGGTTGCTTGAAGTGCACCTGCTACTTGACCACATCCACTTTCCCATCAGGCAAAGATGGGACCAAGTGAGAGCAAATTTAGTCACCAACTGTTATAAAGTTTATTTTTTGATGATCTTCATCTCTTCTGAGAAAAGATGTTGGAAATGAAGAAATATAGAATACGGTGACATTTGGAATGTTTTTGTGGGTGCGCAAAAGAGAACTTGGAGTTTGTCAGCCTTGGGAAGTGCAGGTGGGCAGGGGCTGAGCTCATTGGCCTACAGACTCTGCTGTCTGCCTGTCCCGGGCATGAGCACAGGCCCTATAAGAGCCTCCCAACTGATCTTCCCTATTGTCCTCTCACTTTTAAGCCATTCTTCGTTGTCAGCCAGAGTGAGCTTTTTTAAAAATTGTAGTGAAAACCACATAACATAAAATGTTACTGTCTTAACCATTTTAAAGTTTATAGCTCAGTAGTGTTAATTATATTTACCTTTTCATACACTAGATCTTCAAAACTTCTTCATCTTGTAGTTCAAAACTCTGTACTCAGCCGGGCTCTGTGGCTCAGCCTGTAATCCCGCGCCTTTGGGAGGCTGAGGTGAGTGGATTGCCTGAGCCCGCGGGTTCAAGACCCGCGTGGGCAAGCGAGACCTCATCTCTACAATAAATCAAATAATCAGCCGGGCGTGGTAGCGCGCGCCTGTAGTTCCAGCTACTTGGAAGGCTGAGGCGGAAGGATCGCCGGAGTCCAGCAGGTTGAGGCTGCGGTGGCCGGGAGCGGCCACTGCACTCCAGTCTGGGCGACAGAGTGAGACTCCAACTCAAAAAAAGAAAAAAAAAATTGTGTGTTTCCTAAGCAAGAATCATCTGAATCACTATGCTCAGGACACATCTGCATTGTTATCAGTTTTTTTTCTTTTTTTTTGAGTTGGAGTCTCACTCTGTCGCCCAGATTGGAGTGCAGTGGCACACCCCCGGCCACCGCAGCCTCACCCTGCTGGGCTCTGGCAATCTTTCCACCTTAGCCTTCCAAGTAGCTGGAACTACAAGCACATGCTACCACGCCTGGCTAATTTTTTTTTTTTTTTTGACTTATTGTAGAGATGAGGTCTCGCCAAGTTGCCTGGGTGGGTCTCGAACCCGTGGGCTCAGGCAAACCTCTCACCTTGGCCTCCCAAATTGCTAGGATTACAGGCGTGAGCCACCACGCCCAGCTTGTTTTGTTTTTGAGAGTCAAGGTCTCACCATGTTCCCC
>CAUYQG010182029.1:0-16754 GCA_963574415.1 Tarsius wallacei
GTAAATCTAATCCCAATATAATGAGTTCTAAGGTGGTATTCCACCCCTTGACCTCTGACTTTTAAAAACATAGAGTATCCCTCTTCATGGCTACCTGGTCCCTTTTGACCGAGCCTGGGAAGTCAGGTAGCAGCACTTTGCTGCATTGTATTGATTACAGGTGAATCACTAAGATTGGACCAATCCATGGGTTTTACTCTTTCATTCATGTGGAGACACACACACACACACACACACACACACACACATACACACACACCACCCAATTTTCATTATCTTAGAAGAGAGTTTTCTCAAGCTCAGCACTCTTGGCATCCTGGACCAGATAGTTCTTTGTGGTGGGAGCTGTCCTGTGTGTTACAGGGCGTTTAGCGTCTACTCATCCTTGGCCTCTATCCACTAGATGCCAATGGCACTAATCTCCCCCCACCCCGTCACAGTAACCACAAATGTCTCCAGCTGTTGCCAAATGTCTCTTGGGGAGCAAAATAACTTTTGTTTGCAAACCACTGCTTCTTTAGACCTAAAAGGGTGATATGGAACATCATTTGTAACTTTCTTTGGAGACAAGAGATACTAGAAGTTGAGTAAGAAGTTTCCCCTTTTACAATTTATTTCCTGGATTAAACAAATCAAGGATTGTAAGTAGTTGGGAAAAAGCCCAAGAATTCATTAGAACGAGATGTGTTCTTCAGGAGGAGCCAGCGGTTATTCCTTGAAGTTGTGGGGGATTTTAAACATAGTCCAGCAAGACTCAGCAACCCTTTCACCCCATCTTCCTATCTTATGGGAGGGGTCCTTGACTATGGGAAAGGTGGCAGGGGAGACCCCAGCATCCTCCCGCTGTCCCATATTCGTTGTAAATATCAACTCTACCTCGGCCGGCCTCCTCCATTATGTCAGAGTAGAAATAGAAAGATGACAGTTTTAGCAAAACTGAACATTTTTAACAGAAGTCAGAGGAATTAAAAAATATCTCCTGGCTGGTAGGAGGTGGTGCTGTGGTGTAATCTCTTCCCCTGGGCTTCCCAAGCCCCTGGAAAACCTCACTCTCAGACAACAGAGCGCCCTGCCCTAGACCCTGTTGTCTGTTGTCCATTTCGCTTTCTGGACTGGGGACGACCTGAGGACAGGGACTGCACCCTATTCAAATTGTATCTTCGAGTTTAGCACCAGAGCCTGGCCATCATTTTTTATTTTAATAATGGCTGATATATATTGGATGCTTATCTGTGAAGTTGATGCTTCATATACAGCATCTCATTCAAGGGTCCCCCAAACCCTGAGAGGTAGGTACCAGGTGATTGCCATTTTACAGAATTGGAGATTTAAGTTTAGGGGGTTAAATGACTTCTCAAAGTCTCTCAGCCTGTCACAGAGAGAATGCCATGTCTGGGGCCCAGGCTATTCAAACAAAGCCTCTTAATCCCTGAACACGCTCAGGCACTTGATACATATTTGATGAAAACATGGATAAAAGAACAAATTAATGTGCCCCCGATGATCTTGCCAATCAGAGTGTTCGCTAGACTGTGGTGACTGCCAGGTGACCCTATTCTCTCATCAGAGGGAAATTTGGGGAATCTAGATTCTATCTCATCTCTCCTTGCTATGTTGAACACACCCTGAGGGTAATTGGAAAAGTTTCTTTGGAGCCTTGTATTTTTCCCCTTTAGGAAGGAAGTAGCAGGTACCCCTTAGAGCGAGTCCTCCCGGCGTGTAGCCGTGACTGTGCCAGCCTGCTTTGTGGATGGGGATGTTCTTGGCTGTGAGTTGGGGAAAGCTGAAGCAGGAGCTGGAGACTAAACATCTCTGGCCAGTGTCGGGTCAATTTATTTCAGCCAACATTTATTGACAACCACCCGGCCAGCTCCTGGGCTGGAAGCTGTTCATATGGTCCTTGCCCTCCTGATTCCTGGGGCAGAGAGGGAGGGAAACAAACCCAAGCAAAGCTAATGCAAGCCAAGTGTTGATGAATGCTGCAATCAAGGTTCAAACAATTCAACAGAACAGGGAGGAAGTAGATCATTCTCCCTGGAGAGAACAGAAACTGCATTTGAATGGAGGCTGGATGGAAATTAGGCCTGAAGAAGTGATGGAAGTTTGAGAGGCTCAAGGGAAGGTGATGCAGGAGAAGTCTCAGGAAGTAAAACCATGGTAGTGTGGGGAGGAAATCAGACAAAGCTGATGGGTTCTGGGGGCGAGTGAGGCTGAAAGAGAGACCAGGACCAGCTCAAGAGTACACACATTTCTTTATTCAGTGGAGAATTCTGCCCACTTTGTTCTAAGAGAAACAGATTGTGAGCAGGTCTAAGTCTAGTTTGCTTGCCACCAGAATCAGATCCTGAAATGAGTATTTGGTACAAGTTGTTTATTTGGGAGGTGATCCGTATTTGTAAGGTAGTACAGAATGGAGATAGGGAAGGCCAGAATGACAACATAAACATGTGCACGGGCAGGTGATTGCTAGGGGTCACTGGGCCTCAGTCCTGCTAGCAGGTATGCACAGAGCCACAGGAATTGACACACAAGGTCTAGGCATGTGCATCTGTCCCCAACTCTGAGTTCAGCAACTTCTGCTGAAAACCTGAATAGTGCGAGTATTTATACCAAGGGATTGGCAAACTCTACAACGAAGGCTTTACCTGTGCCCATCCTCTCCCAAGAGTCTGTTTCCCAGCATCTGCTACCTGCTGAGGACTTCGGAGAGATGATGTTGTCCCCAGAGTTGTTCCCCTGAGAGTACAGGCCACTGGGGGAGCTGCAATATTTATCTAAAGCAGCCATCAGTCACTGGTGAGAGCTGCTCCTGGTGGTGTTGCCTACCCAGCATTCCAGCCTGCTCTAAAACAGGATAAGCACAGTCCAGGCTTCAGAATGGCCTCAGTGGGGGACCCTCAGTGGTTTGAGGTAGAAAATCATGAGCATGTAAGGGGATACGAATGGCTAAGGGACTATGGCCAGGACGCTGACAGCATTTGCAATGGGTTTGAAATGCCCATGGGCAATATTGACTAAAATGTCCCCTGGCCTGGGAAAAATGGCCAGTTAAGTGGAGTGGAGCCCACTACTATTTCCATCAGCTAGTTTTTGTTGTTGTGGTTGTTTGCCATTTCTCATACACACGACTGCATGCCTTCTCCTGATAGCAGGCAACCAAGCTCTACATGTTTAGTAGACTATCGAGGCGAGGATATCCATACTTCCTAAGGATATTTTCACTCTAACAGAGCTCCAGAAAGACAGAAAAGTCTTCAAGACCTCCCACAGTGTTAAAATCTCATTTGTGAAGTAGATATTTTAGGCTAACAAGCCTCCCCCACCCATACCCCCACACACATGCCCATGAACTGAAGTTAGGTCTGTTTCCCTAAAAGTAAAAATTTAAATTCATGAAGCTTAGGCCCTGGAAGATGACAACTGGCCTTAAATAAGCAAGGACATGTCTTCCCAATAGCAGATACACACCACTTGCTGGATCCTCCAGAGAACTAGGTCTTGCTAATAGGCGTGTTGCCTCTGTGCTCCAGTTTTGCCACTTGGGAAAGTTCTTAAGATGTGACTGTGACAACGGAGAGATTTTGGGTTTGGCTGTTATTTCATCTTGCGAACTCTGACATGCTCCATTTTCCAGATACTTGGGGACTTCATGCAGGTGAAGGAGATATTGTATCTCCAGAGTGCTGAGAGCTCCTTGGAAGCAACGCCTGGTGGCCAGATAAGAAAGGTCACGTAGCAAATCTTTCATGGCTAGGCTTTGGAGGGGCCAGTGCAATTTAACCCTGGGTAAGGGAGACAAACGATGACAGGCAAACAGCTGATATGTATGTTCATGTGTAGGGGCTGGAGCAGAAAAGATGAAATAAGGCTGGGGAAAGAGGGGATGGATGATAGAGGTTATAATGTTTTCATTCTAGCTTGCCTGTCCCAAGGAAATGGACAATGTGCTCATTGACCGGCCCCACATTCCCTGTAAAATCATCCCTTTCCAGCTTGTGTCCCAAATAACTAATAAACAATGTCTCCTTTACTTAACTCTTCAAAAACAATCCCTTTGTTTAACCACAATTTGCAAAAACAATTTCTTCATTGTAAATAAATCCCTGGACTCTACAATATGCCCTGATCCAGGAAAACACAGGAACATATTTTGTAAAGCTCTGTGTATTTCCAAACAAGGGACATTGTTTCACCATAGAAACACTATTTTTCTAAATCCTCCTGACAGTAAAGCCTAGACAGCACTCTTCTGGTGTGAAGATGAAGGCAGCCCAGGAATGAGATGCATTGGGGAAGGTAAAGCAGAGAAGGGAACTTGGAGTTATTTGTTCCAATATTCAGCTCAGCCCCCAAGCACCTCAGAGGATGACTTGCAACGCCGGGGTTAAGTTGGAAATGGCCTACCAGAGCCAGGCTTGAGCAGGCTGGATGGGAACTTAGCCAGCCCTGAGAGGCGTGAGACACAGCTCAGTAGTACCAGCCTCCCCGGAGTGCCAGGGCTGCCAGGGCAGGTAGACGGGCTTCCTGAGTCAGGGCCAAGGGGTACTGGTCCCTGGTGCACCAACAAACCTGCAGTGGAGGGCAAAGCCACCTGTGTTATCAGAGAGGGACACACACAAAGCAGCCTCCCTCCTAGCTGGCAGTGGTGGATTTTGCGGATCACTGAGGTTCTTTCTCTGCCTCCTTTTCTACCAAAGAGCTTATTTACCAGCTCGCCACTATTAACTAGGACTTCCAAGAGACGATGTTGCCCTCCTGAGAGTACAGGGCCCTGGGGGATTGCAGTATTGATCTCCTAGTACCCATTAGTCACTGGTGACAGCTGCTCCTGGTGGTGTTACCCACCCAGCATTCTGGCCTGCCCTGGAATGGAGCAAGCACACCCCCAGCTGCAGAATGCCCTCAAGTACATAGACTTAGCCTGTAAAGGAATGAGGAGAGCTGAGGGACTATGACCAGTGTCCTGACAGCATAGGCTATGGGTCTGAACTACCCACGGGCTGTACCAAATAAAATGTCCCTTGCCTAGGCACCCAGGCTTTAGCACTATACTTATTTTTGCTAGGGAAGTTTCTGAGATGTGACACACACCTTGCTGCCTTATAGAGAGCCCTCAGAGTTACTGAGCCCACCCAAAGGAAGGAGGGCCATGGTCTCAGCCCCTGCTTAACCCCTCAGACGATGTCTGCTCAAGACACACAGCCCTCCAAGGCTGTCTGGAACCTCCAGGCCCTCCTCAAATGGGGGAAGAGTTGGAAATTCTCTGCTGTTTAAGTCCAAGGGGTGAGGTTCCTGGGGAGAGGGACTGGGGCCATTGGAAAACTATCTTGAGCCACAAGGGGCCATAGAACCTTCCACAGAGACACTGAGGATGGACAGCTCAGCGATGCCCCGGAATGTTCTGTTTCCCCCACGCTCAGTGGCCCCAGACTATTGCCTTCACCTGTAGTTCCTCAGTCAGTCTATTCCCTGCTGCCATCTTCCATTTCGCATTATCTGACCTTCTGGGCACTTCCAACCCAGCATTTCCATTCTGCTCCCACTGTGACAATGGATAGCAGCTACCAGGGAAAGAGCCCTGATGATGAACTCAGTGCACTTTAGTTTTACATGTGGTTCTCAGTCAATATACCCTATGTTTGGGTCTGCACACTTTTACTGTGAATCAGTAAAGTTTACAAGGATCACGTATGTTTGCATGAGGGTTTGAGAAGTTGGCTGCTCTGTATCTATCCATCCTGTTTCTGGCAGGCAGTATCCTTGACTTCTGGTTGACACTTCACCTCTTTCTCTATTTCTCTCTGACCGCGGCTGAAAAAGTAGAACGCCCAGCCTAAGCCAAGTCATCCAGCACCTTCCCTTCCCTGGCCTAGGACATCCTTAGTGATGGTAGTAGAGACTGATCTAGGCTGGCCCAATAAAAATGAATCTCAACAATTTTACTGGGCATTCTGGGACAAAGATAAGTGCTCTTTTTTGTTGGATCTGGGAAGCCTGCAACACAAGGATAGAGAATGGAGTCCCCCAAAGAAGAAAGAGCAAGGGATGAATCCTGTGACATCATCTGAGCCCCGAATCAAGCTAAGACTCAAGTCCAATGTACCCCCCTGGACTTCCAGCTTAAATTTAGACACAAATTCACTTCAGACTTAAGACACTTTGAATTGGTTTTTCTGCCATTTATTCCTTCAAAAAGAGTCCCAACCAACGGACCTTGTAACAGGCACTTTCCTTGCTTTCTGGAGGATTTTCTATTGTCTCCTGAGATGACAGATGATTCATCGAACCAGCTTTGCTGATGGTAGGTGGAACCATCTGTGCAGTGGCTGGATGTGGTGAGCCCTGCTTGCCTCTGCCCAGCTTCCCTGGACCTTCGCTTCCACCCTCTGCTCTGGCTAGAAACTTGGGGGACATCCGAATTATTCTTTCCCTTGTTCCCTGCATCCACCCAATCATCACGTCTGATTAGTTCCACCTCCAGACAGCTCTCAGTTCCATCCACTGCTCTCCCTCTGACATCGCCCTGATCTTTCGTGAGGGTTCCCAAAACAGCCTCCTAACTAGTCTCCCCTTGCTACCCAAGCTCCCTCGAATCCTTTCTCCATCTAACATCTAAATAGATTTGCAAAAATTGGAATGAGATCATTATGTTCATCACTTTCCTGCTTAAATCACAATGTTTATCTCACATACAATGTTCTGGCCACACCAACCACCTTTTCATTTCTGGAATGTATCAAACTCTTTCTGGCTTCTAGCCTATATTAGTTTCCTATTGGTACTTTAACAAATTGCTACAAATTTAGTACATAGTTTAAAGCAACGCAGATTTATGTATTATCATTCTATAGGTCAGAAGTCTCACATGGGTCTTATTGGACTATAAAATCAGTGTGTCAGCAGGGCTGCATTCCCTCCTGGAGTGAATCTGTTTCCTTGCCTTTTAAACATCTAGTGGCTGCCTGCATTCCTTGGCTTATGGTCTCTTCTTCCATCTTCAAATGTGGCATCTTCCTGATCCTTCTGTTGTTACACCTTTCTCTGACTGCAGCTGGAAAAGCGTCTCTACTTTTAAAGACTTGTGTGATTAGATTGGGCTCATGAAGATTATCCAGGCCATCTACCCATTTCAAGGTCCTCAACTTTAACCTACACATTTCTTTCACTATTTAGGTAAGACACTCAAAGGTTCTAGGGATGTGGCGTGAACATCTTTGAGGTAGTATTTTTCTGCAGACCACAGACCCTTTGCATATGTTGTTTGCTTTCCCTAGAGCTCAATTTCTTTAGGCCAAATGTTGCATCTTCAAAGAGACCTCAGTAAAAAATACACCTTAAACTAGACCCTTTTTTTTTGAGTTAGAGTCTCACTCTGTCACCCATGCTGGAGTGCAGTCAAACAGGTCTACTCACGATTCTTGAGAAGCTCTGGGTAGAGTACCACTGCTCTTCCTTTGCTCATATCTAAAGTTGTTTCCCTTTCACTGTTTCCTTAAGTCCTTTCCATCCTTTAAGGTTCAATTTTAGTCTATTCCATTTCATTCATTTATTCATTCAGCAGTAATGGGATTTAAGTGCCTCTAGTCAGTGATCTTTCTATCCTCAAAATTCCTAGTGTTCATATTGCACATATATACTATTCAGCATGCTACTTACCTTTGGAGTATGCCTCTTATCTTTCCAAAGTGATTGGGTGTTTTTTGTGGACACAAACTGTGTGCTTTACATATTTTTATATTCTGGAGTCCTACTATAAAGTAGGTGTTCAAAAAATGATATACAGATAATACTGGACCTTTCTGCCCAGTTTAAAATTAGGTATTTTTTATCACTAGCTTTAAAATGACCAATTTAATTCAAGAAGCTCTGAAAATCAAATACAAGAGCACCAAATTGATACCATATTATATAGTGGCACTACATTATATAGTCCATGGTTCCCATCAGTGGAGGGATCAATGCAAAGAATAACTGACCCTGGATATCTTTTCAGGGCCACAAGAGGCTAAGGGGGAAGAAAGAGAAAAGAGTTTTTTAAATTTTTTTACCAGTTTTCCACAGAGAATTCCACATGTCTCTACTCCCCGGGCAGTGTTGGCACTGGCTAACTGTAGAAACTGTGGGCATAGCCTCCCGGGCACCACCACATGATGCAATCCATCAATTGTAGGAACTGTAATAGAGAAAGGAGAAAAGTCTGAGATCACTGGGGCTAAGCCTCCCCAAGCAGAACTCTGGGAGAGCAATGCTGAATCACGGGAATCTCACCAACTTCAGGCAGTGAGTGGAGATCTAATCCTAATGGCACAAAAAAAGTGTCATAAAGTCTCTTCCAACCTCTGGTCACAGCTATTGGGAACACACTACTTCAAGAAAAGAAAGGGTAAATTTTAGTCATTCAAGCTAAGAAAAGTATAAACTACTTTGAGAATAGTTCCTGAGATACTCTGAAATTTTCTATTGTAACCTAATACAAAGGATTAAAAAAATCACTTCCCTGCTATGATCTGAATGTGTAACAAGTTCATGTATTGGAAACTTAATACCCAATGCAAAAGTAAGTGGCGATGAGGTTATGAGGACTCTTTTTGTCCTTCTACCCTTCTACCATAGGATGCAGCTAGAAGGCCCTCGCCAGATGTGGTCCCTCAAACTTGGACTTCCCAGTCTCCGAAAATCTAAGCCAAATGCATTTCTGTTCATCAAAAATCACCCAGTCTCAGGCATTCTGTTACAGCAGAACAGAATGAACTAAGGCACTGCCCATTCATCTGAACTTTTATTTCAATTTTAAAAATCTCTTTTTTCTCATAAAAGAATATCAGAGTATGACTTTCAAAGAAATACACCAGTATATACTCTGGATAAAAGAAAATAATTTAGGTAGTTACTTCTAAACTTAGTCTTTTGGAAGAAAATTAAAATGCCAAACCAAAACAAAATAAAAAATATACTCTTGTTCCCCAAAAAAGGCATGAACAAAGCTGCTAATAAAACCTGCTCCTGGATGCCAAGAATGGACTCAGTTCCTGAACACCATGGAGAAGAAACTCTGTGAAAGAGCCAGCAAGCTAAAGTTAGGAAGCACCTTTCACAGATATATTTTCATATTTTAAAAAGTGAAAAAAGATGTCCTGCCTCTGTACATTCGGCAACAAGATTTGAATTACTGGAAAGATAACAAAGTCAGACCAGGAGACAATCACACGGCAGTCTGATGATGGTATCTAAGGATTATGAATTAGGTTTGGCACAGTCCTTTCTTTTCAATTCAATAATCACTTACCAAATGCATACCTAGTAAACACTGTGCTCAGCCTACAGGGAACACAAATAGGAGTAAGACTCAAGCCCTAACCTGCAAGAAGTTAAAATCTAGTTATTGACAAAATGACTATGCTATCAGAAGATTTATCTAAATTGCATTAGAGATAAAAAGAGCTCTAGGAGTAATAAGGAGGACTGAATCATTCTGATTGAAGGGAGGGAATCTAGAAAATCTTCAAAAAAACAGGGAAGGCAAAAACAGAGAAAGGAGATTATAGGTAGAAGGCAAATGTTAACAGACTTCTCTGGGTAAGATAATTAGGGAATATTCTGGGAACATGATAGTCCAATTTAACCAGAGTACAGGCTTTGTATAAAAGAATAGTATTAGGAGATAAGCCCACCAAATAAGCGAGGAGAAGCTCTAAAGGCCAGGTTTCAGTCCTCCTTACCCATTCTTTTTTTTTTTTTTTTTGAGTCTCACTCTGTCACCTAGGCTGGAGTGCAGTAGCATGCTGACAGCCACCGCAGCCTTAACCTACCAGGCTCAGGCGATCCTTCTGCCTCAGCCTTTCAGCCTTCCAAGTAACTGGAACTATTATTAGCCACCATGCCTGGCTAATTTTTTGATTTATTGTAGAGATGAGGTTTCACCAAGTTGCCCAGGCTGGTCTTGAACCCATGGGCTCAGGCAATCCTCTCACCTCAGCTTCCCAAAGTGCTGGGATTATAGGTGTGAACCACCATGCCCAGCATCCATTCTTACATTGTACTTTTAAAAGGACTTTCTGCAAAGCTGACTTCTTTAAATGACTACTTGAAAGTTGATTCCTAACCTCAAAAATTCATTTTAATGATCATCATGTTGTCCCTATAACTATTTTCTGAATGCCAATTGTTGGTGAGAGGAGGAAAGACTACCAATTAGTTTTTATGGCTAGACTGAGTTATCACCAACTATAGACAATGTTTACCTTGACTAAGCTCCTTAAGGATTAGGAATGCTTTTAGGGCAAACACAATTCAGTAGCCTTTTTTTTTTTATTTTTTAAGTCAGTTGTTGAATTGCACAGTGGTATTTAAAAATTTTGAATTTATTTTTGTGAAAGATTATCAGTGGTCTTTAATTCACTGAACATTTCAAATCTCTGTATAATCCTTAGAAGTTCAGTGTCTAACTTTCCAGAATAGTATTTGCTCTTCAGAAAATCAATACGGCCCCAGGCAAACTATATGATTTATGCAAAGGCTACTTTTGTAATATAGCGAGTATGATAGGACACAGTAAGGCGATGCTTATTAAATGGGTTTCTGTGACCAAAGCTTAATCATTGGGATCACTGGAGGTACTCCTAGGCTGACTCCCCAGAATAATACTCTGTTCAGCTGCAACTAAGAAAGAAGACGACTTCAGCAAATGTACTTACTACTTTCTGAGTTGCTCAGTGATCCAGGTTTCAAGGACCTATCCACCACAGGTGGCTTAGCTGGCCTTACAGTTGTGTTACAGTCTGAAGGCTGTGTGAATGAGACAGGTGAGGCGGGAACCACACCTAAGGAGGGCTTTTCCAAGTCAGGCGCCAGCGGGCCACTTAGGCCACGGTCCACCTTCCTAAACTCCTGTACAATTTTCAGTTGCTCTTTTTCTATCTCCTGGTTCCGGACCATCTCCTCAAAGGCATGGAACTGTTCCTGTTCCTGTTGCTGCCTCTGTTTTTCCTTTTCTAGCTATTGCTTGATGGCCATGTTCTGGGAAAATTCCTTCGCTTCCTTCTTCTACAAAGAAAGAGAAGGATTTAGACTAACAGTTCACATCTTAGGTGACTTCACACCCCAGGAAAACAAGGTTGTTAGCAGGGAGATTTACAAAATGTACTTCTGTTCTGGCCTGATTTCCCAACACAGAATTCCTGTTTCCTTCAGTACCTCTATACCCATAGAATAGAGTCACCACTCCCTTCTATCTGGCCACCACATATCTATCTTCATGGACAGTTGAGGTCCCAATCCTCTCAGTACCCTCCCCCAATGACTCTACTTAATGCATTTTCTTTACCAAAATCTTGATGTAACTTGTCTGTACTCCATAACCTGTATTATATAGTTTTATTTTCTAACTATCCCAAGTAAGGCAAAAAATAGAATCAAATTCAAGCTTAGACCTGGTATGTTGGGAGTATCTACTGAATTTTAACCCAAAATGAAGTCTCCAAAATTTTTCTTGTGATAAGTTCAATAGTGAGTGACATTTTAAACAAGAAATATTAAGTAATAACCTTGTTCGTTCAAGTTTTCACTCACTGAGTGCCTTAGAAATATACACCTCATAGCTGTTCACCCCTTTGCTAACTTTCAACATCAGAGTACAGAATGGAGCCCAGCAGTCAGCTATACAATAACATGCGATGTCTACAGTACGTATTCACATCTGGCCTTTGGTACTTGTGCGTTTCCTCACATGCTTTATCTTACTCTTCTTGACAAGCATTATGTGAAAATAGTTTGAATAAGCAATTATTATAAACAGGTACAGGTATACCCAAATGTGAATCAAACCCCCGCATTCTCTAATCTAAAAACCTTTGTTTTGGTGAAAATTTTCACTGTTCTTAAAGTTCTCGCTCTAGATATAGCAGATAGGGAATATATTTTCTGTCCCTCAAGCCACCTTCTTGGACAAGTAGGCTAAATCACTGTTAGAATACTCAGACTACCTACTGTTGTTCTACTTCATTGAGTTTCTGGGCTTTGCCCCACCCCCCAAGTGAAATAGCACACACAAAAAAATCACAGGATCGGCTGAAATATCATATTACAATCCCAGGACACAGCCTAAGAAACAAAAATACTTTTTTTTTCTTTGCTGTTATATATAACTAACCTTTTCTTCATTATATTCTCTATATTCTTTGGTATATCGTTTTAACAGTTCTGCCTTCAGCTCCTCTGCTTTGGGAAATGCAATCTCCTTTAATTTCTGAGATACAAAACAGAAAGCGGAATTAGAATAATGTCAGAAAAGTAGGTAGAGAATTAAAAAGAAGACTTAAGTCAAGTCAGTGATGGCAAAAATGTTTCCCAAAATGATTCAAGATCACCCTCCTACTGTACCATACCTGCTGCTTTATAACTCTTCTAGTGAAATGGCCTTACTGCTCATGGCAGCATCTGATGCTCAGATGCAGAGGCTACTACTTTTATCTTGAAGTAAGTTTGTTCTGCTTTGAAGCTTTTAGATGGGCAGCAATGAAAGTGAAGACCCACCTTTACTGTGTCTTTCTTTTCAGGAATGGCAGCAGATTTGTAATCCCGATGCTTTGGTAGTTTCTCAATAAAGAGCCTGGGGAACAGATCAAAATGATTACAATGCAAAGAAAATGTCCAAATGGCCACAAGGCTCTAAAGCAATGCAATTCTCTTATCCTGCAGCCCCTGCATGAAGGGTGCCAGAGGTGCAGTGGAGGGAGGGCAGACACACCCAGACAGGCCATTTTTCCTTCTCATCTCTAACCCCGTAAAGAGTTGCAGAGTCTTTTCCTCTTCTTTCAAACCAGGCATGTGGCAGCAAGCTCCAGACTCCTATAACAAAAAAGATGGCCAAAACTTTTTTTATAAAAAGACTCTCCTGTGCCTACAAATGTACCTCCAAAGAAAGAGATCTTTTTCTTTTTATGACGTGACAAGCTTTGAAAGGAAAGGGCCTCTGTCACAAAACATTCTTCAGAGATCACTTTAGCAGCCACAGGCAGGAGACTAAGAAAAAACCATGTCCCGTTAATACTCCTAGCCCTTATGTGACCTTCCAACTTTGGCTTTTTTTCTTTAGAATACATGTTTCTTCCAAGAGAATACTCCTTTGCATTATACTAAACGTATCAAACTACTTAGTGCATTTATTACATGCATGTAATGTGTGCATATTATATGTATAGTATGCATTATGATCTTTGATGAAAAATGCTTAAATATGCTAGATTTTCTCTTTCCATTCTTGTCCTTGGATATAAAGTTCAGTGAGGAGAATAAACTGAATCAATTCATAGACCTCTAGCATTTATGAATCTACTAGGACAGTGAAAACAAACAGAAGTCCAATAACTTGACACAACAAGAAAGTAGCAGGTTCTGAATATCAACACTAGCAGGCTGGCTCCAGAGCCTACTCTTCTAACCACTACACCATAAAGTTTCCACACGGCTCCTGGAATGTCTGGAATGGCTGGAGGGGTGCTGAACAAAGATGTCTTTTAATAGAATTAAGTTGTAATACACAGAAACTGAGATTCAAAACAAATAAATTGAGGGTAACTTGCCCATGACTCTAAAACACTGTACTATAGCTGGGATAAACTAACTCTTTTCCACTTTCTGCCCATGAGGTAGAAGTAAATGGAGGAGGAAGCCTCAACAAGGGAAAAAGAAGACCCCCACCAAAACAAACCCTCTGCAGATAAGCCTACCTTCTTCAGTTCTATTTTAGACACATGAAAATTCCATTTCAATCCAACTTGACAAGGCATCTTTGGAAGGGATGAATTCTAAAATCAAAATGATTCTAAAAATCTTCCCTTTGGGCTCATGAAAAAGATATAAAACGTTTCCCTGGAGTCTGTATTTAAAACAAGTACAGATTAATTTGTTGAAACTATAAGGTCCTGAAGAAGATATTAAGATAAATAAGACATAATTTCTGAATTCTAGAGACTGTTATTCAGTAGGTCTCTTATCTGGGCCCCAAAGACACAGAAACATATTTACACCTTCGCAGGCTGCATGTGCTTTGTAATGAAAACTGAATCAGCCAAGGAAGCACCATGCCATAGAGATGCCACACTTTATGTTCACATACAATCTCATTACAGAACTTGACTATGAACTTTCTGAGGTCAGAGATTTCTGTTTCATGCTTCGTTGTATACTCCTCTAAAGTCAGCATGGTGCCTTGGATAAAGAGGCACTCAATAAATATTTGATGAATAACACACACACACACACACACACATACACACACACATGTGCACATACATGTATGTATATACAGTTAAGACTTTAATATCACTGATAGGTTCCTGGTAACTGCAGCATTAAGTAAAACAACATATAACGAAACCAATTTTACCAAAGGCTAATTGACATAAACAAGCATTCCTCTGGCCTATTTCTGGTCACAAAGACATCATCAAACTTCTAAAAACAAACCGAAACACTTCTAATATTACATATTGAAAGAAATGTGAGCTATACACACATTTAAAAAAGATGTGTTCAAGCAGCTTCAGTGCTAAGGCAGGAATCAACCCTGGACAGGCTGCCATCCCATTGTAGGTTACACTTACGCACATACATACCCACATTCACTGGGAATGGGACAGTTTAGACATGCCAGTACATTTAACATGAACAACTTTGAGATGTGCGAGGAAACCTGAGTACCTGGAGAAAAATTCCTGCAGACATGGGGAGAACGTGCAGACTCCACACAGATAGCAGCCCGGTCAGGAATTTTTATTTTCTCATCAACATTACAACAAAATGACATTAAACAAAATGACATTATTCAAGGACCTGCTGTATTTATTTATTTTGCTTGTAAGTATATAAAGGAACAGGAAGAATACACAGAAATTAAAAAAAGTGGAAGGTGGGGTAAATAGGATGGATGAGAGGAGTAGGAGTGAAACTTTTCATGGATTATCTTTTCATATTATTTTGACTTTGAGCCATGTACTGCAATCCAATTTGTAAGTAAAGAAAAGCTCCCAGACCTGTACATGAATGCCTTTCCCTTGCTTCTGCAACTGTGGCCAATTTTCTGAATGCGGACCTACAGGCAGAAAGGTGTCCTGAAAACAGACAATGGGAAACCTAATCCATTACCATAACGGAGGGAAAAGAGCTTACCGGTTACGAGGGCAGCCTCTGGATCCACTCTGCCTAGGCTCAAATCCTAGCTCTGCTGTTTACTAGCCATGTGACCTTGAGTAAGTTACTGAATCTCACCATCTTCAGTTTCTTTATATACAGTATATAAATTATATAGATGGAGACAAACTAGTACCCCCTGGTAGGTTTGCTGTGACACTTAAAAATAAAAATATATGCCGGGCCCGGTGGTTCAGCCTGTAATCCCAGCACTGTGGGAGGCTGAGGTGAATGGATTGCCTGAGCCTGCGAGTTCGAGAACAGCCTGGGTAACTTGGCAAGACCTCGTCTCTACAATAAATAAAAAATTAGCCAGGTGTGGTAATACATGCCTGTAATTCCTGCTACTTGGAAGGCAGAGGCAGAAGGATCGCTGGAACCCAGCAGATCGATGCTGGGGGGCCGTGAGCGTGCGTGCCACTGCTCTCCAGCCTGGGAGACGGAATGAGACTCCAACTCAAAAAAATAAAAAATAAATAAAAATAAATAAAAATACAGTGCTCAACACAGTACCTAGCACACAGCCAACATCAGTGATGCGCTTACATGATAGTTTTTATTAATAAACAAACAAAAATATTAGCAAGAATAAGAGGTGATGATAACACCAGGGCAGAAACATTCTAGGCATGGAATAACGGTGGCCCAGATATATACTGTTCTCTAGGGTTATATCTGGTTGCAGCCTAGAGAGAGGAAACGTACCAAAGCAGAGATGTGTTGGCAAAAACACAAGCAAAACCACCCAAGAGAACAACAACAAAAAAGGAGATGAGCAGAAAAGTAAATGAAAAAGTGAATAAATATATACAATGGTGCTCAACTTCACTTATAGTGAAAGAAATTTAAATTAAGATGAGATACTATTTTCATTCATCAGTTAAGCAAAGTTTTAAAGGTTGTTATACCTGGTATAGGGAAATGAGTGTCCTTATATGCTGTTAGCAGAACTATAAGTTGATATAACATTTTATCTTAGGAAAAGGAAAGAATGAAAGACAAGTATTCAAAATTTAAAATGTATATATCCTTCAAACTCACAATTCTACCTCTAGGAATTTATTGCAGAGATCACCATGCAATAGTACAAAGATATATGTATAAGGCTATTCAACATAGCATTGTTTATAAAAGTAGAAAAAACTGGGGAAAAAACTCCCTAAATATTCATCTATAGAGGATTATTTAATAAATGATTATATATCCAAATGTGAAAACAATGTAATAATTCATTTATTCATTCAACAAATATTTGCTGAGCCTCTACTATAAGGTCAGGAATTATCCTAAAGGCTAGGGATATGGCAGTGAACAACACAATATTCTTCCCTACCACACAGCATACATTATAGGAGAACCGAGAATAAACAAAAGTGTGCTAGGAAAGACACTAATAGAGAAGGGAGCTAGAAAGTGTTAGGGGAAGGGCTGAAATTTTAGGTAGAGCAGCAAGGAAAGCATCACTAAGGTGGCATTTGAGTAAGGACTGGAAGAGAGTAAGCCATGAAGAAATCTGGGATAAGACTGTTCCAGGCAGAAGGAACAGCACTGAGGCAGAATGAGTG
>CAUYQG010182033.1:0-28331 GCA_963574415.1 Tarsius wallacei
ATTACCACCGGGCCAGGTAATAGACAACCAGGGACAGTCCCTATGTAACAAGAGCCTAATTAAGTGATTTCTATTAGCCAACCCTAAGTCTTCTTGTCCTGCCTGGCTCATTCCTTTCCACAGAAACTACAATAAAGGTGCTTGCCTACAGACCCCCTTTCTTTCTCTGTGCCTCTCAGTCCCTAATACTTCCATATGGCCCTGCATGATAGGCTGTATTCTCCCAGGAAACTGTAATTACAACAAAGCTGTAAAACTCTTCCAGTTTTTCTCTCTGGCCTCACCATACCTCACCCAGGGTAACATAGTTAAAAAGAGTTGTGTCTGCAACCACCCATTGGGTGCCATGTTCACTACCAAAGGAAAAGAGGGCTCACTAGAAACTCTAACCTCACCTGCACACAATTTAATTATGTAGCAGGTATTCACATGAACCCCACAACTCTGAAGTAAAAATTTAAATTAAAAAAATTTTTTAAAGAATTGTGTTTTCAAACATGACCGAAACAAGGTTAGTTTTCTGAGGCTCAGATAATTATCTACTGACTAACACATAGGAGTATAGTTGGCCAACCCCTTGCCTTGGGATGGGATGAATTCTGTGCCACAATTTGTGCTCCAGAATTCTCCTGAGGGATTAGACTGAAGATAGTCTCTAGATGACAGGACATTCTTGCTCGTTTTTTCCCTCTGCCCTATCCTGTTTCGCTCACTCGCCTTCTTCTGAGAGTACTTTCTCAATGAATAATGTGAACAGAATTTCCCATATCAGGCTCTGGTTCTTGGGAATATGATTGAAGACCCGTGTGAGACACGGGTCTATGAGAGACTTTTTTTTTCTCGTATAATCCTCACCACAGCCCTCTGAGGCAGGTCTCATAATCTCCAGTTCACTGGACAAGAAAAATGAAAATCAGAGATGATAACAGATTTACCAGGGTCACACAAAGAAGAACAGGTGTTAAAACCAGGCCCAGAGCAGTACTCTTAACCCTATACCTCATGTCATTAACTACCTTGAATTCTAGTGACATTGTTAGACCGTATGTTTCAAACTTTTCTGGGAGGTTTGCCCTCAGAAATCAGTGGAGAAGATGGTCAGTATTCCCTTTATCTTCCACAGGGTCTCAGCCCCTCCTTCAGACTGAATGCATGTTCCAGGTAGCTAGCTACTGCCTCTGCTCACTGCCTTAGTTCGAGGGTCTCCAGAAGATGTAGCTGAAATCTCAGCTTGAAGTTTGATGTTGTACCAGAAAACCAAGCACACACTTTCAGCAAGATGATTCCTAAGCTGAGCATCTTCTTTCTAGCTCCACCTTTTCCTAGCCTTTCTTTCTTTAAGAAGGAAAAAATATGGTACTTCTCATCACCCTGTACCCACACTCAAACTTCCAGGATGGCTACAAACCCTTCCTGTCATCCAATATACAACCAGTTTCAATCACTTATTTCATTCTACTTCCACAGTGCTTCTCAGATGTACCTCCCCTCCCCACCTTTACGACCTGGCTTAAACCTTAGCACTTGCTACTTAAACCATGATAATACCCTCTCAGATCAAGTTACTGTGTTCCTAACCATCACACCTGGGTAGCTTTCATTCATTTTTCCCTACATGCTATCTCAGTTTAAGTCATTCCCCATTTCACAAGGAAGAGAGTAGGGTCACCCACTGGAAGTTGGAACCATAGTGGGCCCATCTCACAAAAGCTACAGTCCTTGAAAAGATACATCTGCTACTGGGGGCATTGTTCAAAACTGAGAGGCAGGGTCAGAAACAACCCAGTCTCTCGCTTTCTCTCTAATCCCGTCTCCCACCAGTGCCTCCCACTGGGAGAGCCTGGACAGGAACCAGCCCTTAGGAGTCAGCCTGCACCTTCAGAGCAGAGCAGTGGGGAGTGGAGGAATGCATCTGGATACAAAAGGACTCACCCCTGGGCAGCCTCTCCTGAAACATAAGTTTTCAACACTAGCCTTTCAATTCTGCTCGTGTCTCTGGGTGTGAACTGAGTAACCCTTGGGGGTAAAGACAGAATTGGAGGGCTTGGGTTATAGCAAAACAGATTATGGTGGTGTGATCTGAGACACCAAAATAGATGACCATTTGTCAACTAAGACGTACCCCAAGGTTAAAAAAATATAGAGGATTCAGAGCTCAGCTGGCATGGCAACTTCCTAAATTCCTACAGCTACCAAACACGCTGTCTCTCTCTCTCTTTCTCTCTCTCTCTCTCTAAATTCCCTAACATTAGGAATTATCAGGAAAATTATCAGACCCCCTCCTAATTCACAACCCAGACCACTATAACACTGACTGGACAGAGGACCAGCCTTACAAACTTTTTTTTCTGGATAAGCAATTACAGACCTTAAGCCAGTTTTAGCAGCTTATCAAAGATGCTGTTTTCAAGCTTTGTGTCCTATAGCTTACCTTTTAGTGTAAAGAGCCAGATTCTACCTCATTTTAATGCTAAAACCCCACCCCAAAGTGAGCATGGCATAAATGTTCATATATGATTGCACATTGCGCATGTGCTCAGCTTCCCTCATAAATATATATAGCTTTTCCACAAAACCTACTGTATATGTCTGACTCTATTGTGTGATAAGGTCTTGTGAGGCATAAAACCCACCCTGCCCTTTCCCTCTTCAAAGTGAACACCTTTGGTACACACCGAAGGCTGTCTTTTCCTGGTTTGCAACCTAATATCACCAGTAAAACTCTTCTTTCTATGATTTAGCCATCCTGGTGGTCTTTTGGATGACAGTGGCAAAACAGGCTATGAAAGAGAAAAAAGGAAAGGCCTGGCAAACAAAGGTGGTCTTGTTATGAAGATTAAACCTCCTAGGCAGCAGCCCTCAGAACAAATAGAGGGTAGCCTGTAGCAAATGTTTCTGTAAGAACTTTAGGATGTCAGACTCAGTTAATCTTTCCTAGATTTGGACAAGAAGGACTTTGGAGAAAGCCTGCTTGTAGCTGCTGTTTACCTCACTTTATTTCCTCTACGGATACAAATCTCCCTCCACAAAAATCAGCTTTTCAGCTATTTTGTATTTCCAGTCCCTGTGAAAAGTCATCTTGAACTATGTCAAAGAAGTATACTTTGGAGTCACATATTTTGGTTTCCTTCCAGCTTGTAAAATCAAAAACTTTTACTTCCAAGATACAATGGTTGTACTGGCATTGGGTAAACATTTTCATTCTAAATAGAAGAAATAGGCCAAAATAAAGAAACAGCAGGCCCCAAGTAAGTGCAAGACTCAGCAGAGCAAACACTAAACCTTAAACTCCAAAATAATCTTTTGTCCTTGGATCACCTCCTGGGCACACTGCGGTGGGGTTTGGGCTCCGAAGACCCCAAGGAAGCCTTGACCCCCACGCCATGGCTTTTCTGGGTGCTGTCCATGTGGCTACTCTCACAGGTTGGAATTGAATGCCTGCTGCTTTTCCAGGATGAGGTGGCACACTACCAGTGGCTCTACCATTCTGGGTTCTTGAGCTTGGTCTCATTCTCATGGCTCCACTAGGCATAGCCCCGGGGGACTCTCCGTGGTGGCTCGGCCCTACAGCAAGTTTCTTCTTGAGGTCTCAGGCTTTTTACTACTTTCTCTGAAATCTAGGTGATAGTTGCCAAACCTTCATGGTCCTTGCATGTGTGACACCTGCAAACGAAACATCACTGGAAGCCACCCAGTCACCTTTTGCCCTCTCCAGAGTGGTGGTCACAGCAGTACCTAGCGCCATCTGAGCCATGGCTTGAGTAGTCAGAATGCTAGGAACAGTGTCCAGAGACCCTGCAGGGGAGCAGCATCCAGGCTTGTCCCCAGGAAGATTTTTGAAATGACTTTGGGGCCTGTTTTCCATTGTCTTGACTACCAGCACCTGGCTCCCTTCTAGTCATGCTAATGTCTTTAACAAAGGGGCTCTTTGCTACGCTCTTGGATGCTTCTCCTGAAAATACTCTTTCATCCTCTACCACATAGCCAGTCTGAGAATTTTCCAAGTTTTTACGCTCTGCTTTCCTTTTAATTATAAATTCTCTCTTTAGATCATGCCTTTGCTGCCATAATTTAGTATAAGCTGCTAAAAGTAACCACACCACTTCCTGAGGGCTTTGCTTCTGCTTAGACATTCCATCTGCCAGATACCCTAGGTCATCACTCTTCAGTTTGGCCTCCACAAAGTACTCAGGGATGAACACTATGCAGTCAAGTTCTTTGCTAGGATGTAACAAAGATAACCTTTACTCCAGTGTCCAGTGAGTTCCTCCTTATTTGTCTGAAACCTCATCAGAATGGCCTTTACTATCTATATTTCTATCAGCAGTTTGAGCACCTTCATTTAGTCAATCTCTAAGATGATCCAAACATTTTCTCATCTTTTTATTTTCCTCTGAGTCCTCCAAACAGTTCCAATCTCTTTCCATTACCCAGTTCCAAAGCCATTTCTACATTTTCAGGTATCTGTATAGCAACGCTCCTCTCCTCTCCTCAGTACCAATTTTCTGTCTTATTCCACTTAGTGTTGTTATAAAAGAATGCCTGAGACTGGGTAGTTTATTTTAAAAAGAGGTTTATTTAGTTCATGGATCTGTAGACTGGCACCGGCATCTGCTTGGCTTCTGGTGAGGGCCGCATGCTAGGTCAAAACATGATAGGGTAGGTCAAAAGGGAAGCAGACATGTGAGAAGAGGGATCCCACTCTCTTAGGAGTTAATCCCACCTCAGCAGAATGAGAACTCATGAGTGTGAGAAGAGCACCAAGCCATTTATGAGGGATCTGCTCCCATGACCCAAACATTTCCTAATAGGTCCCACCTCCAAATCACCACACTGGGGATCAAATTTCAACATGAGATTTGCTGGAAACAGAGATGCCATATCCAAATATAGCAAACGCTCATGAGGAACCAAATCAGCAGCATCTTGACCTTCTCAGCCTCCAGAACTGTATGAAATAAATGTTTGTTGTTTAAGCCACCCAGTTTATGGTATTTGTTATGCATCTGGAACAGACTAAAACAAGAAAACTAAAGATCATCTAGTCCGATCTAAATAGTTCTTTGATCATATTACAGAGGAGCAGGCTCAAGCCCAAATGAAGGACAGGTTTTTCTAATTAATAACAGGCAGCAGAATCAAACTCTTCTTCTTTTCAGTTTGCTCTACCCACCTAGCCATAGGAGAAGGAATTTTAAATTGTTCTAATCACAGAGACGATGCCCTGAGGAATGACTGTATTTTAAAATGCAAAATAACAATCTAGACTATTGAAGAATGAAATGGCTGATTTAAATCAAGTGGAAAATCCATTGAAAAAATGAGTTTAATAAGCAAAAAAAAAAAAATCTGCCTTCCTGTTTGTTTGTTTTTTTACTTCATCTGAACAACATGTTCTTTTTCCTCTAAAATGGCATTAGAGTGACATTAGTGCACCTAATGATGAGGGCTAGCACAATAAAACTTTTTTGTGAATTAAAATAGCTGTTCCATTGTTTCGGATGACTACACTGGTTCTCTTGGTATCTTATTCTGTTAGACACGCTGGCTTTTATCTAACACATAAGAAAATGGAGAAGTGGAGTCTTTTTCCAATTACCATATTCATTTTGTGTCTTTCTCTATTTTTCCAATAATCTACCACATATAATTTGTGATAGCTTGGTAAGTTGAATTTTAACAGCAAGAGTTCTGAAACTTCAGACTTACCAAAGAGGTGTGAGTTGAATTTCATTGAAATGTACTTGTCCAAGTGAGTTGAAAGTTAACAGTTACCACAATGCTTCATCATTTGTTCCTGCTGGGGTTTCTAAGCTGGCCCATTCCTGCCTAAGCACAGCAATTTGCTGGGTATCGGAAGTGGGAATTTCCAGGAATTCAGCAGCAGGTGGTAATCCTGTAAAGGCCCATCCAGTCAGATAACCTCACAGCTTCCTGTCTTCTCATTTTAACTGCAGACCATTTATGTAGAAAAATTATGCTAGTGAATATGGTAACCCCCATCAGTTTTTATTAGCTTTCGTTTTCCCCACTATTTCAACAATAAAATATTAACAGCCACTTAAGTTCATTAATTCTAGATTTCCAAAGAGTGACTCCTAGAATTTTAAAAACAAATTGATATAGAGACCCACTACTGTCTGTCCATATTGACACAGCCCCTAGACAAGGGTATGGTGAGGGTTCATGTGCTCCTGTACGCTCCTGAACAACATTCTTGAGAGCCCCCTTATCTCCTGTGCACTCCCAATAAGGAGCTTCAGGAGATCCTTGACTTCCTAGTAGGCTATAACCAATCAACGAAAAGATGTAAATCCCTATTTACTCCCTTTCTTAACAGTCATAGGTTTGAACACTATAGTATCAATGTAATCATAAGTCTTGAGATTTGCATAACTTTTGCAATGCATGTCTTAGGACTTGTAAACTTTCTTTACTCTAAATGTCACTATCTAAGTGTATGCTCTGCTGGTCACGTGGCTAATGTATAGAGACTGACAACTCTGGACTATAAAATTGAACTGTGAGGCCTGAAGGGTGGACAGAACCATTTTAGAAAGCCCTGGAGTCCGGCTCTGCTCCCTGGATTTGAACTCAGAAATAAACTTCTTTCTACCAGCTCCCTGCCCTTTGATTTATTGGTATCAAGGGCAAGCAGCCAAGCATTACTTGGACCATAACAATATAGCAATATTTCATGTTAGAATAAAAGAAGGAAGAGACTCTATTTGGAGGAAGGAGACCAGTTTGTTTTGTTTTGTTTTTGTCTTCCTAATTCATCTTTTTCTTAGGCTGTAAAGCCTGTGTCATGTATAGATATGAAATTACAAATGAGTTTGTTAGTCATATTCTTTTTAATAATTATTTTGTTCTTTCTGAGAAGCTAGTAGTAAACTGAAGATCACTTTGTCTTAGTAACATAGCCATGTTTTTAGAAATCTCTGAGAAAAAAAAAAATCCTACATAGCACCAAATAATACTAGTGTCTCTTTTTTTAAAAAAATTATTATTTTAAATATGTGGGATACAATTCAGGGTTATGTATACAAATGTTCACTATGCAGGTACTCTTGCTGATGAGATGTCTCATGATCCTTATGGCCAGATTAGAACCCTTCCAGGTATTTCTCTTCCTCATTGAGCTTCTAACTCCTTATCGAACCAAAACCAGGGCATATTGCTTACTAAAAATATGTATAAGCCTCTAAGGGTTTACATCCAGCCCCTATTTTCCAAACAGCACCCCAATTTTGTTTGGAGGCAATAATTGCCTAGCCTCTGGAGATTAGTTATGATTGCCCAAACCAACAATGACAATCCAGTTTCTCGCTTTCCCAGTCTCCCTGCAACTAAACATGACCATGTGACATATCCTTGTCTAGAAGATATATGTGAACATGGCCTAAGAAAAGATTATAGATGTCCTGATCCTTCCCCCTTTTTCCTGATGGCTGGACCTGTAGCAGCCATCTTGTATCCATGAGGAAATCATCAGGAGAATGAAAACCAATATGCTAAGAATAACAACACAGAATGACAGAAGGTGCCTGGGTCCCTGATGGGATATTTGAGAAAGTAAGGGTACAATTGTAACTACCTACCCCTGGAATGCCAATTATGAAAAAAAAAAAAGTACCTTAATAAACTATTGGTATAAGTGGCTGCTGATATTTCCAACTGCTCTAATCTAGTTTTTCCAGGAAAATCCTAGATACTCTCTTTGTCTGTGAAACTATTCTTCTGTTCACTCCAATGTAAATAAAAGAAAGAAAGTATCTTGTCCATATTCTCACATCATTAAAACAAAACATACAAGGTCAGGATTTTCATAGGTTTGATAAATTTGCTGAAGTGTTTAATTTACTACTATGCCAAGAAAATTTTGTAGCTGCATCCAAACTGATTATTTTTAACATGAGTTGTTATTTGGATGACAGTGTATCTTATTTTCCATTACATTTTGTTTAATAGGTAGAATATCCATTTACAGAACTCTGCTGCTATGAAATAGTTTTATTATTAAAATCTAGATCCATTAATTTATTCGCACATAATCCATTATATCATACAATTTGGATGGACTGGGGTCATCATAAGTTTCTTTTGATATCAGAAAAAATAGATTACAGAGGCAGAATTAATCTGCCAGCCTTAATCTTAAACTCTAGATAAATTATGCTATCTCCATCTTAATCAAGTGAACCAAGAGTGATTAGAAGTAAATAGAATCAGTGTGTAGTATGAAGCAGATGCTAAGCAAAGTTAATGTCTCAAGAAAGTATCATTCCGACTACACAGGATACTAGTTTATAGTATCTGTAGTTTCAGCAAACAAGTTGAGTCCAAGTTGAGTGCTAACCTAATTATCCATATTTTATATTTAATATAGTTCAAGCATCCAAAATAGACAAATGATACCTAAAAGAATAATAAACATTGTATGATATGTAATACTCTTCCCAGGTTTTCATTAAGCATATAGTGGCCGGCCGCGGGGGCTCTCTCCTATAATCCCAGCACTTTGGGAGGCCAAGGTGAGAGGATTGCCTGAGACCAGCCTGGGCAACTGGGCAAGACTTCATCTCTACAATAAATCAAAAAATTAGCTGGACATGGCGGCGAACACCTGTGGTCCCAGCTACTTGGAAGGGTGAGGCAGAAGGATCACCTGAGCCCAGCAGGTCGAGGCTGCGGTGGCCATGAGTGTGCTACTGCACTCCAGCCTGGGTGACAGAGTGAGACTCCAACTCAAAAAAAAAAAAAAAATATCATAATGTTGTCAGTAAAACCCAAGTATCTAGCTTCACTATCTCTTTTTATTGCAGTAACTAACCAGTGGCTAGATTGAAGAGTCTCCTTTATAAAGTGTTTCCCATGTAGAATGACTTGATAGGAACCACAAAGAAACATTATGTAATGTACTGGGCAATGCACAGACTTCAGAGACACAAACTAGAGTCCTTTCTTTGCAATTATTCACTGTGCATTCTTGGGCAAGTCATTTAACACTACTGAGCTTCAGTTTCCTCCAGTGTAGAATGGAGATAATGCCTACCTTTAAAGATTGTTGTGAAAATTACTCTGTAAATGGAGTACATTATCAAACTACAGGCTAATGAAACCCTCGCTTCATAAACCTAGAATTAGTTGGTTCTGAACCACTGAATGCCTATATGAGATGCCTGTAGTATACCTCATATCTTTGTTTCCTCACATCTGCGTCTAGCTCAGTTACGATGAACAGTTCCTCACATTGTTCCCACTTCACACTGATGTTCCCTCACTTTAAGCATGGGCCATACAATTCACTGACCCTCCAACATCAGGGTCTGGGACATGAATGGAAACCAATTTAGCACTCATAAAGACTAAAGCCAGAAATAAAGAGAAGTTGACACCCTCTGAGCAGCCTCTAATCAATGGGGGATAGGAGAAAATGGACAAACATTATTCACTTTCATCACACAATCAGGCAACTCCAAGATACATCCTCATGCTCCTCAGAACATCCAGGTAGAATCAAGTGTCAGTTGCCTACAGTGGTGATCAACTATCCTTGCGTTGACTCTGCCTTTTTCCAGCTCTTACTATCCTGGCCTTTCACTCCTGCTCTCTGAGATCACTGCCCAAATAAACTCAAGCCCTAGTGTTGGGCTTTGCTTTGAGGAGAGCCCAGTTTAAGACATTGGAGTAAGCCCAGTTTAAGATCAGGATTAACTCTACAGAAAAGAGCCTGAATATGGGAATTTAGAGGTGAATTGTTTGCCAGTCAGACAACAGTGTGGACCCTATTGCTAGTGGCAGTATGAAATGCCCCAGAATTCAGTAGCAGCCCAACTACTAAGGTCCTGAACTATGATAGAAATAAATGAGGTAAGAATATAAGATAAAATACTTGGTTATGCAAAAGCTCCGACACTTAAACAATATGGGACCAATGGTAATTTTAAGGACTGTGAAGTTGTCTGAGATTTTTTAACTGATTTAGAGACCTTGAGAAAAGAAAAGCATAGACTCAAGTCAGCCATCAACTTAAGGCATCGTATGTAATCCAGAAAGCTTTCCTGATATCTTATGAAGAGACCCTCATTGCTTAAAGCCAAGTATTAAGGAAATATCAGAAGACTCACAGAGATAGGATTTAATTGTAAGAGCATAAGTGCTACAAGGAAAAAAAATGAATGTGCAGTCTCAAAAAAGTCTCCTGTGTCAAAGCTAGAGCCTGAAAGAAAAAGAAGTGGCATCTTGATACCTTGGATAAGAACGTCTGAGTAGACAAGACTAAGAACTGTAAAGAACCAGAATGCCCTGAGACCTCTGAGCTGGTAGAAACAGCTCACTTTGCCTAGCTTGGGGAGAGCATCCTCCTTTTGCTTGGCGGGAGATCTTGTACCAACGTCATCAGATGCTTGCCCTCCTTAATAGCCATCCTCTTTTCTCCTCAGTATAAGCCCATAATGCTAGTATGTACTGGCAGGATTGAGAGGAACATATACGATATGTATATTTAAGGGTATTGGACCAGGAAGGTGGAATATAAGCTTGGATAGAAGCAAGTGCATTAACCTAGGAGTATTCTTCTGTGTTTCAAAGTTTGATATCATATAAAGCCCTTGGAACTGGTCATAATATGCTGCTGAGATGGCTAGAACATGACGATGACCCAGAATAAAAGATACAGAGATGCTGGAATGCATTGCAGTGTTTTAAAGAAATTATCAAAAGGCTCATAGAAGTGGAAATGTTTCAACTAATAGATGAGAGTCTGAAGAACCACCCACATGATTTTGTTCTCCAGGAAGGCCCAGAGGATAATAAAAAATGAAATATTTGTTTTCAGGTTTTGGCATAGACAGCATAGGATTATGCTCCATGAGAAGAAGGAAACAAATACCCTACAGTTGATCCAGCAGATCTGTGGAAGAGTTTCCATGTTATAGCATAGGGAAAAGTACTCAAACAGAGCCCTTGAGTTTTTGTTTCTTAAACTCAAGGAGTCTCTTTGAGTTTAAGAAACAAAAAACAAAGTTTAAGGAAAGCAAGTCAAAATGTGTAGCACAAAATACTTAAGAGATGGAAACATCACAGACAGAAAGCTCTGGAGTTCTGCAGAGTTGTTCTCTTGAATCTTTGGTTGAGTACTGATCAGTACCTTTTGTGGTGACATCTCACAAAGCTGGAAAAAGAAACACAAAACAGCGATGGGATGAACAGTTCTCAGAACCCGCAGCCAGAGTGGGGAGATATCTTCACCCCATTAACAGCGTGAAGAGACCTAATAAGCATGAAGCATTGGTATGCTTCATTAGAAGCATTTAGCAGTGGGTCTAAATTAGCCCCATCTGAAGGTTCTCTGGACCCACCTTGACAAAGGTTGAAAGCAAGACACTGAAAAGTAAAACTGACTCTAAATAAAACGAAGTGGCCAAAAGTCTTACACTCTTTAAAGGGATGCAATAAGGCCGGGCGTGGTGGCTCACGCCTATAATCCCAGTACTTTGGGAGGCCAAGGTGAGAGGATTGCTTGAGCCCGTGGGTTTGAGACCAGCCCGGGCAACTTGGCGAAACCTCATCCCTACAATAAATCAAAAAAATTAGCCGGGCATGGTAGCGCATGCCTGTTGTTCCAGCTACTTGGAAGGCTAAGGTGGAAGGATCACCTGAGTCCAGCAGTTCAAGGTTGCAGTGGCCGTGAGCGTGCCACTGCACTCCAGCCTGGGTGACAGAGTGAGACTCCAACTCAAAAAAAATGAAAAATAAAGGGATAATTTTTCTAGATTTTGCAATAAAATCTAATACCTGACAATATAAAACCCATAATGTTCATGCCCAGTCACACCATGCATGTAAAGAAGCCATGAAATATGATTTATAACCAGGAAAAAAATCAACCAATAGAAAAGACTGAGAAATGGCGGAATTTAGTACATAAGTTGCTAAAACAAATATTATAAATATGTTCCATATCATCAGGAATGTAAAGGAAAACATGAACATGGTCAAGAGAGACATCAAGAAGAAATTTAAAATACTGAATTGAAACTTTTGGGAGTCAAAAATAAAATATCTGAATTGAAAAATACACAAGATGATATCCACAGCAGATTTAGATTCTACAGAAGAAATGATAGCAATAGAAACTATCCAAAATGAAGCACAAATTTTAAAAGACTGAAATAAATAAATAGCTCATCAGTGACTTGGGACATTGTAAAGCAGTGTAACATATGGAATAAGCCAGGTGAGGTAGCTCATACCTGTAATCCCAGCACTTTGGGAAGTGGCGGTAAGAGGATTGCCTGAGTTCAGGGGTTCAAGACCAGCCTGAGCAACATGTCGAGACCTTGCCTCTACAATAAATCAAAAAATTGACCAGGCATGTTGGCACATGCCTGTGTTTCCAGCTGCTTGGAAAGCTGAGACAGAAGGATCAGCTGAGCCCAGCTGATCGAGGCTATGGCAGTCATGAGCATGCCACTGCACTCTAGACTGGACGACAGAGTGAGACTCCAATTCAAACATATACATATTTAATATATACCTATATATATGGAATAAGGGTACCATAATGGGGAGTGGAGCTAGCAGAAGGGAAACATTAAAAATATTGAAAGAAATAATAGCTCAAGTCATTTGAATTTTCATGACAAGTATAAATCCACACATCCAATAAGTTCAATAAGATTCAATTAGAATAAACATATAGGAAACCACACCAAGGTATATTATAATCAAATTCCTCAAAGCCAGTGACAAAGAGAAAATCTTAAAAGCTTTCAGAGAACAAAGACAGAATGTGTATAAAGAAGCAAAAATAAAAAGGACAACATACCTCATATCAAAAACTATAAGAGCCAGAAAACTATAGAGTAGCATCTTTAAAGTATTGAGGAGAACGCACCGGTGAGAGGTTGTCACTTTTGGTGAGGTCAGTGACAAATATTCTCTATGAAGTTCACAGGAGAAAATTATGTCATGGAATCATGTTTTTCTGGAATGAATGGGAATGATAAGACTCCGGAACTTCATGGTCCAGGTGCAGTGCTTAAATGTAAGAGGAAACAGAGACATAATTACCATTATAGGCAGCAAAGTCAGAGTGTCAGTAGGTACATTGACCGGCAGGGTTTGGGTGATGGCCAATAGGCCATGGTGTTTCTAGGGGCAAAATGAATAGACCACTTTATAGGGTGTTGCTTGTAAACACATACACACACACACACACACACACACACACACACACACACAATCAGGAAATGGCTGCCAGAAAGTTGATATCAGCAGTCACTAAAAAATTGAGGTACCCCACTCATTTTCCTACTTAAGAATCCAGAATATATTTGATTGAAGCTCAAACTCCTTAAAGAACCCTAACGTGTCACCATAAATATATACAATGAAAATCTTCCTAGTGGTCCCTACAAAAATGTCCTGTGACCAGAGTAAACGAATACTGAGGAAAACAGAAGTGAGACCTTTTGAGGATTTTGGATGCAAGATCTGAGGTCACACCATAAGACCTGAAATATAATTATCTGCTGATTAAAGTGAGAGAATATGGAAGCAAGGCTATAGATAACCTTCTACCCAATCCACCTCACCGAGAGCCCCACAGATCCACAGACCTACCCTGTAGCTATTTTTCTAATACCTCCATGTATAATTGTAATGAGATATAACTAGCAGAAACCTCACATTTTGTAGAATAAGAGTCACCAAGGGCCATTTTATGTGCTTGGAAGAGCCAAGCAGAAGCACATGAAATTTGCCCTCCACAGCTAAGATAGTAAATCAAAATCAATATTGTATCTAGGAGTACCTGCAGAGATCCAAACCACCATCAAAATTTAAAGGATGCAAAGAAGTGGACCCATGATAGCTTCTTTTAACCTCACTGAAAAACACATTTAAAAATGAATCATGGCAGATGACAGTGAACCCTTATGGTACCTGCAAGTGCAGCTGCCATGATGAACAAATTATTTGAATGGGCTCAAAACAACCCAGACTCTGGAACTTAAGATGAAGTAATTGACCTGGCTTGTGTGTTCTTCTCAATCACCATCTATAAAGAGATCAAAATGCTTTGCTGTTTTGTGGGAAAGACAGCACTGTATATTCACTGTTTTGTCCCAAAGCAAGTCAACTCCTACTCTCTGTCACAGTAGAGTCAAAAGGAACCTTGTTAACTTTATTTTGCACAGAACATCATGCTAGTCCCCGAGCATATTGATGACATCATGTTAAGTGGCTCTGGTGACAGCTAACTAGTAGCCAAAAGAACTTGAACACTGAGCTCAGAACAGTTGTCAAGTGTTATCCTTTCCTAGTAGGGAAAACGCTCTGTCACCTTAGGCAATTTATTTAACCTTATTGAGTTTCAACTCTTTTATCTCTAAAATGAGGGTAATAGCCAGACATGGTGGCTGACACCTGCAACTCCAGCAATTTGGGAGGCCAAGGCAGGAAGATCACTTGAACTCAGGAGTTCATAGCAACATAGGCACCATAGCAAGACCTCATTTCTACAGAAAGTCAAAAAATTAGCTGGGCATGTTGGCACATGCCTGTAGTTCCAGCTGCTTGGGAGGCTGAGGTAAAAGAATCTCCTGAACCCAGGAGGTTGAGGCTGCAGTGAGCCGTGCTTGTGCCACTGCACTCCAGCCTGAGTGACAGAATGAGACTCCAACTCAAAAATATAAATAAATAAAAAAACAAACAAATAAGTAAATCAAAATGAAAATAACGTGCCTATCTTTTTTTTTTTTTTTTTTTTTGAGTTAGAGTCTCACTCTGTCACCCAGACTGGAGTGCAGAGGCCGCTCCCAGCCACCACAGCCTCGACCTGCTGGGCTCCGGCGATCCTTCCGCCTCAGCCTTCCAAGTAGCTGGAACTACAGGCACGCGCTACCACGCCCAGCTAATTTTGATTTATTGTAGAGATAAGGTCTCGCCAAGTTGCCCAGGCGGGTCTCAAACGCGCCGGCTCAGGCTATCCACTCACCTCAGCCTCCCAAAGGCGCAGGATTACAGGCTGAGCCACCGAGCCCGGCTAACAGTGCCTATCTTAAAGAATTATTAAGGGAATGAAATGAAGCCAGGAGTATGTATAAATATACTTAATTTAATGCTTGACACATAAAAGGTACTAAAAAAAATTAAGTATATGGATTTTTTTAAACTTAAAGAAACTTAATTCACTTATTTCAGGTGTGTGTGTGTGTCTGTTCTTCTTCTAAAGTTTTTGTTGAGTTTTCACTCATATCTTCCTGGGTTTTACTACGTTAAAACAAGAATTTTGTTTAAGAAAAAAGCTTAACATCATAACAAATGTTGCTCCCAGTTGTAACCTTCAGGCATCATCTAATGTTCATCTCCAATCATTTTAATTAAATTGAAACTTCTTGGAAAATCCAGTCAAGTTACATCCGTAGAAGACAAACTCATGATTCTCAACAGTTCTTGAATACCAAAGAAATTTCTCTGTCTAGGGCACGAGCTACACAAAATTAACAGACCCTCCTCTAACATGTTGAAGTAGAATGTTGCAAATCCTAAATGAGTCCTTCATACACATTCAAAGTTTTTGAGATATTACAAACCATTAATCTTGCAGTTCAAAAATAAATAAACCTTCACATTTAAAAACAAAAGATATTACTCTGTTCTCCAGGGCCAATATTCCAACAGCATGCTGTTTTTGCAAAGATAGAACTCTAATCACCATTTCAAAGATTATGAAAGCAGGTTATTTACTCTTAAGCCCCAGCTAGATGGGCTGCAAGCCATGACAAGAAATATAAGTAGTTTATGTCATAGTAACACATCCATATAGGACCTATTCTAAGATTTCATTGATCAGTATTATTTCTAGAGAAATTGAGAAAAAAAAGTCTACCTTTTAATAAATTTTGAAATCCTTAAAGAAAACCTACACTGGGGTGCTTCCAAGAGTGGGAAACAGTGTAATTAAATTTAAATCAGTAATTTGCCTCCATCTTCTGATCAGGTAGAGAAGAATAATATACCACTTCAAAAATGGCTTCAAGATATGGGAATATTTGGAAGGAAGGATGCAAAGTTGAAAAAAATGGCAAATATGTTTCCATAGAGCAAAATAATACATTAATATCCTGAATTCGAATGTGAAATGCCCTTAGAGTTTTGATATTTTTAAATTATAATCTGTGGCACAAGAATCTAAACAATGGTACTCAAGGTTTGTTTCATGTCCAAACCAAATGACACACTCCAAATGTAAGAACAGCTCTCAAAGATATTAAAATCTATTTGAATACTTAAAATGACAAAATTTCTTCAAGTCATTCTGATACACCCCCCTCTCCAAGGTGGTCTATTTGCCCATGCCAGTCACTGATACCATTGAGAGTCACTGATCAAAATCCTGGCAAAATCTATATTGCGTACACTAAATTATTTTGTTGTAAAAATTACAGACTTTAAACAAAAAATCTTATAATCATCTATTTACATATACAAAATGCCAGATGGGAAACTTCACAGGCCTGACTTTCTGGTTGGGAAGCCCTAGTTATTACTAATTCTAATTCTTTATTTGATGAGCTAAAATCTGCCTAATTTCATCTTGCTAGTATAGCACCCACATCTACTCATTATTCTACACAAAGAAGCTTCAAATTATACAATTTTAGGGGAAAAAATGTGGACTGTAGAGTCAGATTCACAAATTCACTGAAGACTCACATTCCAATTATTAGCTCTGTGAACTTGGGCACATGCCTTAACTTTAACAAACTTAATTATCTAATCTGAAAAACTGGGATTATAAATATCAAATGATAAATAATTACTTATCTATATCATTTAAATAATGATGATAAATAAATGCAAGATTGTGAAAAATTAAATGAGACAATATAAGAAAAACCTTCCAGCACAAATACCTTTGACCATTCTTCACTTACTATAACTTCCAGATTGTTCATCTCCTTTTTCCTATTCTAGTTCTCTGATTGAACCACTCTTATTGTATATCTGAGTTAGAATAGGAATTGCCTAACATGTTCAACAGGCAGGTCTATGGCTGATGGAGAGCTTTGGGGTAGGGTCCTTTCTTCCCAGACACAGGGGTAGGCACACTTTTTCTGTAAAGCCAGATAGTAAATATTTTAGGCACTGATGGCAACATACAGTCTATGTAGCACATATTTTTGGTTTTGCCTTTGTTTTTAAACAACTGTGTCAAAGAAAAAATGTACCAAACAATTAAAGCAATGATTCTATTCAAGCTGTTGGGATAAGGTCAACATTAGTTCATGAGGAACAGCTCAAAAAAAGGGAAGGGGACTTGGGGTAAACAAGGTAAACAAAGGAGTCATTCTCAAGTTTTATGAAAGTTTTGAGAAAGGGTAGATACAAGTGTTATCTTGGAATATGCCAGGATAAGGTGGTCATCTGCAATTAGCCTCAGAAAGCAAAACGTTGGATAAATTGTTTAACAGTTACTTTTTTCCAGAAGAAGTTCGTTCAACATCGTCACCTTTGAAAACTTAAAAACCATTTTTAGATTGTGGACCAGAGAAAAACCAAGCTGCCAGCCAGATTCGGTTCTCAGGAGAATACTTTACCCTAGTCTGTTTCAAAGGATTGTCAAAGTAGCAGTAGCCCATACTATCATACACATCCCCCTCCTCAGCCTACCTCTCTCAGGCACTAAATACAAATAATCACTTGGCATTCGAGGTATTTTATATATATATATATATATTTATATTTTTTTTTTTTTTTTTTTTTTTTAAAGATGTAGGGTAGAACTCAGGATTAGGTATTCAAGTGGTCATCATACAGGTAAATTTTGGGCCTCCCTTTGGTCCCCACTTCACCTGGTTTGAGATCAGGTACCCTTATTTGTGTTGTGTTTCCCACCTCCAGCAGCATTCTGCTACTGACAGTCCCTTTCTTATACTATTATGGTAAATGTTCAGGGTCTGCTTATGAATAAGAACTTGTGGTACTCAGTTCTTTGTTTCTGTGATAGATCACTGAGTATTATAGACTCTAAATCCATCTAAGTTGCTGCAAAGTCCATATGTTTGTTCTTCTTTATGGCTGCATAATATTCCATCGTGTATATGTACCACATTTTTTTTATCCAGTCCAGTTTCGATGGGCAGCACCGTTGGTTCCATGCTTTTGCTATTATGAATAATGCTGCAATAAACGTGTATGTGCAGGTATCTTTTTTGTAGAATGCGTTGAGTTCCTCTGGGCATATTCCCAGTAGGGAGATTGCTGATTCATATGGAAGGTCAATTTCTAGTTCTTTTAGGAATCGCCACACTGTTTTCCATAGAGGTTGAACTAGTTTGCATTCCCCCAGCAATGTAGAAAAATCTTTTCTCCACATCCTCGCCAGCATCTGTTGCTGTTTGTTTTATTAATGATGGCCATTCTTACTGAGGTTAGGTGGTATCTCAATGTGGTTTTGATTTGAATTTCTCTGATGATTAGTGAGGCTGAGCACTTTTTCTCAATGTGTTTTTCACCACGCCCCATCACTATACCAAGTGCTTCATGTGGACCATCTCATTTAACCTTCACAAATCCTTCTGAGGCAGGTACAATTTCAATCTTATTTTATGTAAAAGATAACAAGATGTATTCAGGACCACCTAACTTGACAAGGACAAGGTTAGGCTCCAACCCACATGTCTTTAACTCCAAAGATCTCTTCATCATTAAGTAATATGTTCTCTTTCAAGTCCTCTTTCATCATTATTTGATCACTTTTTTCAACTCCTGACTCTCTTTTGCTACATAGACTCAGTCCAAATATGGCTAGGTTTTTTTTTTCCCCAATTTTAGCAGATGCAAAACCTTAAAATGACTTCAATTTGAAAACATAGTTCTTTATTTCTTTAAACAAGCAAGAATTTGGTATATAATGCATTCACTCAGTTACTAAATTCAGAAAGCGGCATGTGATGAAAGTCCCAAAATGCTCTGTGATTCTTGCCAAAATATCTTGGTCTCAGAGCTAGATTTACAGAAAATGTAAGATATTTATGAGCATTATTTGCAGAAAAACATTGCCCTCAGCAGGTTATAAAATGTTATCAGTGTTCCTGATTCTAATCATATGTTTCTTAGCCAGACTGAATCTATCAAAGCTGAGTTGCTATGCTTGGCACAACACCAAGTCAAAGCAGCTTTGATTCAGAAGGGAACTGGATGCAATTATCTCTAAGCATTTTTCTGATCCCTACCAAGGAAAAAAGCTGCTCTGTGAGTAATGGCCAAAGTAAAGCTGTCTAGAGCCACCACTGAGCTAATTGGACATAACCTCTAAAAATCATCTGTATAAAATGACACACCCAAGCCAAGCATAAAAAGAAAACTATATTCAAAGGTTGCACAGAAAAGAAAATTATGTTGGATCTATGTTTTTCCAGGGAACTAGTGCATTGTATGTCTTACTTAGACTCTTTTGTTGTAAGTAGCAAGACCCAACTAGCCAGAAAACAAAGGGAGCAGAAGGGAAATATCTGAGATACAAGAGAAGCTCATGGAACTCAATAACAGAAATGTAGCTGGGTTTGAAGAAAGAGCTGGATGAGGGACAGGAATGGCATTAAGACTTCCTTTTAGTCTTTCTTTATGTTCATCTTGGCACACATTCACGATTCTCTCTGCTCTCTGGGTTGCTTTGTTTCCCAGCCCCCATGGCAAGAAATATAACCACTCTGCAGCTCCCAAGTTTGCAGTGGAAACATAAACAGTTTCCATTCTAAATTCCAGGTGAGAACCCTAATTTTTCTGTACAGATGCTCCTCTACTTACAAAGGGGCTACATCCCGATAAAATCCATCATAAGTTGACAGTACTGTTAAGTCAAAAATGCGCTGGTACATCTAACCTACCAAACCCCATAGCTTAACCTAGCCTACCTTAAACATGCTCAGAGAACTTACGTTTGTTTACAGTTGGGCAAAATCGTCTAACATAAAGCCTATTTTCTAGTCAAATGTTGAATAGTTCATATAATTTACCGAATACTGTACATTATGTCAAAATTGTTATGGTTTCACACCATCATAAAGTTGAAAAATCGTAAGTCAAACCATCATATAAGTTGGGGACCATTTGCATCAAGTTACATTTTTACCCTTCATACAATCAACCCAGAACAGGAGACCTGGGGTTACCTAGGACAAAAATTGCAGCCTGGAAATCTACCCTCATAAGTCATGGAGGAAATCAAGAGAAGGCTAATTCCCAGAGAAAGAGATGGTTATTAGCTTCTCAGCTACACAAACAATTCCAAAAGAATCCATACACTAGTCACCTCCAACACGTATTGGGTTAGGGTTAGGGTTAGGGCTCAAAAATGAGTAGAGCGGCCGGGCACGGTGGCTCAAGCCTGTAATCCCAGCACTTTGGGAGGCTGAGGGGAGAGGATTGCCTGAGCCCGCAGGTTCGAGACCAGCCTGGGCAACATGGTGAGACCTCGTCTCTAAAATATATCAAAAAAATTAGCCGGGCATGGTAGCATGTGCCTGTCGTTCCAGCTACTTGGAAGGCTGAGGCAGAAGGCTGGCTGGAGCACAGCAGGTCGATGCTGTAGTTCCAGCTACTTGGAAGACTGAGGCAGAAGGCTGACTGGAGCACAGCGGGTCGAGGCTGGCTGGAACACAGCAGGTCGATGCTGCACTCCAGCCTGGGTGATGAAGTGACACTCCAACTCAAAAAAAAAAATGGATAGAGCTACCCTGTGAAATCATTATACCACCTCTGACTGCAAAGTTAACAGCCTCTCACTTCCCTGCTGACTCAAAGGTCAGAAATATCAAAGATGAAGCAAGATGAAAAACCATGAACTAAACACCAATACGGAAACATGAATAGACACATACAGAAATTAATTTATTCTACAAATATTGTATTGACAATTTTGATGTGCCAGGATCTGTGTTAGGTGCCAGGTTTCAGAGAGTGAATAAGATGAATATAATGCCAGTCCACATGAAGCTTATTTCCAACCCAAGAAGCAGCCACATGGTGAGGTTCAGAATAGTCTCTGAAAAAGACAAGAAAGACTCAAGGTCATACATCCATTGTTAATAGTCATTACCTCTAAGAGGAAGAATTTCAGGTGATTTTTACCTTTTTTTCTCCTTTTTACTTAACTCTTCTCCACTTTTCCAATATTGAATGGGTAATTCTTGCATAATTATAATTCAAAAAAGAAAGACTCTGAATAACCAAATATATATTTGGTTATATATATATTCCATAATCTTCTACCACCTTTCCTGCTCCCCCCACCCCCCAAAAAAGTTTTCTGCTTCTCACTGCATTCTGGGTATGGGTTTTGCTAAACACAAACATCAACATAATCATCTCAGAATGGACCCACCATAACCAGGGGAACAACTCTTAATCCGTCCTCGTGTTTATATATATATTTCCCAAAACTGGAAGGGAGACAGAGTTAGAGTTAGCTTAACCTAGAAGCAAAGATTTTCATTCTCAAATAAAATAAAGGCATAATTAAAGCAACCACTTGCATGATGATTCAAATGTACACTTGATGAAAGATCCTCCTCCAAGAACATTTTGCCTGGAATCAACAGTAGATTGAAGAACAGAAACCTGTGGAGGGAACTTCTAACAATTCATAAAACCACTGCTGATGAAAAATCCATCTCAACTTCTTTTACTTCCACCCCCAAGATATTTACAGGATATTTTGCCATACACATAGAAATGTGAACTATTGGAAGCCATGAAACAGAGTAACTTAAGGAGTGCCTTTTGACAGCAATGTGGGTGATTGTTTGGGAAAACAGAAAACCAAGTAGGAAATTGTCCAGTTTCCATGAGGACGCATCAGCTCTAAAAGGTTTTTTTTTTCTCAAAACAACAACACAAAGAGTACCTGGTCCACTACCAGGGAGAGTGAGGGCCAGTTAGAAGCCCAAACTTCACCCTCATGCAGTCTACTTACGTAGTTAATCCTCATTTGTACCCCACAACTGTATAATAAACAAAAAATAAAAAACAAAGCAAGGGGGGACAGTGACAACAAGGATTCTTACTGTATTGCCATGCACAGTCTAATATTAATTGGGCTCAATCCGCAAAGAACACCGCCACATGCCAGCAGAAGAAAATTAAACAGCTTTATTTAGATATAGAAATATATATTAGTAAGGAGGAAAAGGAGATAAAAGAGGGGAAAACACTTTATCACCATCCTGTGATACTATCCTGGGGAAATTCTCATCACCCTGACAGGGACAGCACTGGAGACAGCATCACCCAATCGAGAATCTAAATCTCTGGCTCTCCCTTGCTCCTCGTTCCCATGCTATGTTCAGACAAAGAGAAGTCCCCACTTGCTAACAGAGTGGGCATCAATTAATTAACTCAGTACTCATGAACTCACACTTGGCTTGGGTTCGAGTCCAGTTTCCTGATAAACCAAATGCTCTGCCGAAAACACCTGGTTTACAGAACATTTGGTTTACTTTCCTTGTCACGGGTGGGTAACCAAGTCACCTGAGTCAAGGACGCCACCCGGGGTCATCCTCCTCTCGTGCACACAGCATATCCCTTGTCAACTCTTATTCTATTTTCCTTATCCTTTCAGGGGCACATCTCATCAACAAGGGTATATGCATAATGAACATTTGTATACCTAACCCTGAATTGTACCCCACATCTTTAAAAGAAAAAATTGCTTGGTGCAGTGCTCACACCTATAATCCCAGCATTTTGGGAAGCCGAGGTGAGAGGATTGCTTGAGCCCATGGGTTCGAGACCAGCCTGGGCAACTTGGTGGGACCTCATCTCTACAATAAATCAAAAAATTAGCCGGGCATGGTGGCACATGCCCGGAGTTCCAGCTACTTGGACGGTTGAGGCAAAAGGGTTGCCTGAGCCCAGCAGGTCAAGGTTGCAGTGGCCAGGAGCGTGCCACTGCCCTCCAGCCTGGGTGACAGAGTGAAACTCCAACTCAAAAAATAAAACAAAATAAAAATTTTAAATAGCATTTTTATAACCTTTACCATGTCCCAGACATGAAAGTGGGTCAAAACAGATGTCCTCTCTTGAGCTAGCTGGCTCCCTTAGCCACTCCACAAAATGCTTCCCCAATGAAGATGGGGAAGGAAGGACATGAAGTCAGGTGAGATGTCTATGATGGCATTCCTGACAGCCAAAGTAGAATAGGCAACCATGTCAAAGCTAATGTTATTCACAAATCAGAAAGAATAGAACACGATCACCCAGATGTCCAAACCAGAGACTTTGGATGCCATCTTGAATTATTTTCCTTCTTTTACTTTCCATATCATATGCTTCATTGAGTCCTGCCTAATCTACTTCTTAAACATTTCTTGAACCTACCACTGCTCTTCAATTCTATTGACTCCATCCTAATCCAAACCACCATTCTTCTTCTTCTAGATTCCAAGAATCTTCAACCCCTCTCTCCAACCTTTCCCCATTTATAGACTTTCTTTCCCACCCACCCCCAACCTCTCTCCACTTTACGCACGTCTAATCAGGTTACTGCTCTGCTTAAAGTCATTCCATAGTTCCCACTGCATTTAAATTAAAGACCAAATTCCTTCACACAGCTTAAAGAGGACCTCTAGGATCTGACTTCTGTGGTCTTTTCACCATTCCTCTCTGCCCTCCAGCCATACTGAACTGCTTTCAGATCCTTGAACATGCCCTGCTGACTCTCATCTCCATGTCTTGTACATGCCGGTTGCCTTCCCTTAAATATTTCCTTCCACTTTCCCACTGATATATTTTTCAGTTTCTGCTTATACGTCTCTTTCTCTGGGAAACTTCCAAAGCTCCCTAAACCTGAGTTAGCTGTCCCTCCTACGTGTTCCCATGGTAACCTGCACTTCTCCTATCATGATACGTGACATGATTGCCGATTGACTCATCTATCTCCTCCACTAGGCTATAGGCTCCATGAAGGCAGGAACTTGATCTATTCTATTCAGAGTTATAGCCAGAGTGTCTATGACAGACTAGGTACTGAATAGGTGTTTATGGCACAAACAACCTGAAATGTACCTGTGTATCTCTCTTTCCTTCAGCAGAAAATTTTCCAGTCTTCTAGCTCCTACCATCCTTGCTGCCCCCCACCAAAAAAAGAGGAAAAAAGAGTCCCTGCTTCTCACTGTCTTCTGGGTATGGGTTTAGCTCAACTCAAACATTAACATAATCATCTCAGAATGGGCCCACACAACTAGGAAAAATACTCTTAATCTCTTAATCTGCCCTCATGTTTCTTTCCCGAGCCTCCCTGGCTCCCCCAATCCCAAGGTTAGATGTTTCATGTAGCACATTAAATAGACCCTGGATTGCAAACAGTTCTGCTCCTGAAATCACCAAATATCTCTAAATCTGACTTTTGTAAATATTCCCCAAACCACCAAAGGCCCCTGATGTCTCAGAAATGGTTTTGAGGGTATAATCTGCATATTTACATAAGGTTAGGGCTAAGTAAGGTCTTGGATGGCATTCGGTCCAGTTCTTATACTTTCTATTCAAGGAAACCAAGATACAGAAAAAAGTGTCTTGCCCAGGTCATAAACCTTTGAAAAGAAACTGGTGAAACCAAGACTAGAATTCATGACTTCTTACTCTTTCTGCTGTACCAGGACTTCTCCTAAAAGAAAACATAATATGTACTTACTACACAAAGAGCTCCCTGAACATCCAAGCCCCACATTTCTACATAGGTACTCTTTCCCTGGTGCACCACACAGATCTCTTCTGTCCTTCTGGTCGAAAAACTCAGTTCTCCTCAACTGCAGCTTTGCAAGCAGGTTAGTTCTAAGAACATTTTCTGATTGACAGAAACATTTTGCTAAAAAGTAACACAATTAAGGTATACCCTGGAAACCAATTTAGGGCTGATTCTACCAAATTAACCTTTCTGAACAAATTGACAAATGACTTCATGAAAATCAGCAGTTAATCTGATTTTTTTAACTGAATTCTCAATGATAGAATTGGCTGTCTCTTTCACCGAGTGTTTTCTTTTATCTTTATATCATATTAGCTTACTGTCAACAAAAATGAAACATTTCATTTCCCAAATATTCATCTTTAGTTGACTCATCCTATGCTTAGCAGGTAACATTTCTACTTACTGAAATTTTTAGAGTTTAAATGGCTTGTATCATTTTGCTGGGGATTTTTGTTTTCTTTAGAATTGAAAGAGAAGTGAATTCGATTGGCCAGTAACAAATTAAGTAATTCTGGAATTTGCTCAAGCTTGTACATAGTACTTGGCATCTAATCTTGATTATCCCAATAATTTAGCTGTGAGTATAAATATGTAAATACATCTGCCTACACACATAGGCAGCTAATTTCCCCAAGAATTAAATATGAAGATTCATTTATTTGTCCTTAGAAGAGCATTTTATTTAGCACAAAATATATACTCAGTGGCTCTATGCTAGTAGTAAAAATTAAAAGAGGAATACAACAAAGTCCCTGTCCTCAAGTAGCTTACACTCTAAAGAGGAAAAGACAGTCAACAAAACAAACACCAGATGGAATAAGCAGGAAACAGAAGAGTAATCTCTCTATGTCCCACTGTGATTGAAGCCTTTATTGCCCATTAGTCCAGAGACTGTCTTTCTAGATCCATAGTGTGAGACAGCATGCCCACAGATGATACCACTGTTACTGACACAGTCAGCTTTATCCCAAAAATGGGGTTCTTTCCTGTTCAATAGTATGAAGCCAATATATGAAACCGAAAGTGAATGTCAAGCAGTGCAGGCTTTTGTTCTACGACCATGGGATGAATGAAGAGGTGCGAGTGTGGCTCACAAATCAACTTCTCACTGGGAGGAAGGTGAAGGGGTTAAAATATAGAGTTTCTAGGTCAAGTGTGGTGACTCAAGACCATCATCTCAGCACTTTGGGAGGCCAAGGTAAAAGGATTGCCCAAGTCCAGGGGTTCAAGACCAACCTGGGCAACTTGGTGAGCCTTCATCTCTACAATAAATAAATTTTTTAAAAATTATCCGGGCACCGTGGCATGTGCTTGTAGTTCCAGCTACTTGGAAAGCTGAGGTGGAAGGATTGCCTGAGCCCAACAGATTGAGGCTGTGATGGCCATGAGCATTCCACTGCACTCCAGCCTGGGTGACAGAATGAGACTCCAATTCAAAAATAATAATAATAATAATAATGTTTCTTTAATGAAGGGATTGATCAAGAAACACGAAGGAGGAATATTTATATCTTCTCTGGGAACAGACAGTAGACTTCTTTGAATGGAAGTGTATCCTATCTTTTGTCCTTTTCTTCCAGTCATTGTCATGGTGATTGTTGACTGTTAAGGTGCCAGTGGAGTGTCATTCACCACGGAAATTAGATTATAATGAGGTTAGAGGTTCCTCAGAGATCAAGTGACTGCCATCTTGAATCTCACAGGTTTCAGCCAATCTGGTCAAGAGGAGAACTTCTGACCACAGGTATTCTGTTGCTGGAGAGAAACAGGGTTAGGTCAGTGTAGAATTCTACCTATATCACGTAGGCATTACACTGGGTCACACTACTAGATCCAGGCTATGGAAAAAAAAACTGTAACTTAGGGCTTATATTTAGTACTACCTCAACTTTTCCCTCTCCTCACTCCGAGCTCCAACTACAAAACTATCCCTCCATTCCCACTTGACCTTGACTAGAAGTAACAATAATAATAATAGCTAATATTGATTACTACCTGATGGGCACTGCACTATGTTCCTGATATATGATTGTGCATTACACGCTGATGGCAACTACTAGATAGTATCATTATCCTCATGTTATATATAAGGAAAAGAAGAAACAGAAAAACCAAAGAATTTGCAAAAAGAATTTGGACCCAGGTGGTCTACTGGGAGCCCAATAGCTTCACCATCAATATTTCCAGAAACTGATGTGCTAAGTCATTTCTCTGGCTGATAACTAGTTTATGGTATCCCACTTTATAGCCCCCTTCCACCAAAAAAACTATTTCCATTCTAAAGAAGGACTTGAATCCATTGTGTTGGAATGTCAGGCATTGTGGCATAACAGGAGGTGAGAGGGGAAAGACCCTGACACAACCCCTGAAAAACAACAAATAGTCATCTGACTTAAGAAGCAAGGAGCTAGACAAATTTAGTTTTATATTAATATGCACATGGCTCACACAACAATTAACAGGGAGATGTCAAAGTCTGTTCCTGACTCACTTCATCCCTCTTGAGAGCTGAGAGTTAGGCTCTAAACACTCTGGCAGAAGCCCAATAATCTCAGCAATTACTGTGCACACATAAGTGGCATGAGTCATCCCTGCTCATGCAAGATGAAGAGACTGAGGTGACAACATTTTCAAGGCACTTTAAACTCTTTCAAGTAGGGCTTTATTTTGTTTTAACTTTCATTACAGTTCTTCCCAAGATAGAAGGATAAGTATTATAAGACCCATCCTAAAGATAAAGAAACTCAGAACCAGCAAAGCATTATCCCACATCATATGACTATCAAAGAACAGAGCCTGACTCTTAATAAGAACATCTCTTCCTATAACTGGTTTTTCCCCTAGTGAACTCTTTCTCCAAAACCCAATTCAAACGCCACCTCCTTTGAGAAGACGTCCCCCAGGAAAAATTAGTCACTCTTATCTCTTGTGTGCTCTCAAAACATTTTGTAGCTTACTGGGTCTCTCCTGTGGCCCTTGCAGTTGTTCTGGTTGGAGGGACCTCTTTTACATACTCACAGTGCTTAGCATAGCACAGGGTTGGCACAGTGCAGCATCCAGGCCAAATTCTGCCCACTGTTTTTGTACAAGCCTTGAACTAAGAACTAATTATTTTTATATTTTAAAAAAGTTTTCCATTAAATTACCAACATCAGGCTACCCCTTCGGGTCCCCTCCCACTGTGGGAGCTTTTCTGTCCTCTCAAAAATCCTGCTTTCTTAAAAAAAAAATTACTAACATCATTCTTCTCAGACCTGGAAACAACACTACAGAAATTCATATGTAAACATAAATAACCATGAATAGCCAAAACAATCCTTAGCAAAAGAAACAAAGCAGGAGGTATCATATTCCCAGCACCATTTACTGAATAGGTTCTCCTCTCCCCAGTGGTTGTTGCTGGAGGCTTTGTCAAAGATGAGTTGGTTGAGAAATTGAGGTTTTTGCTTCTGAAATCTCTTTCCTGTTCCACTGGTCCATTTGTCTTTTCTTGTACCAGTACCAGCCTGTTTTGATGATTGTAGCCTTATAGTAAAGTTTGAAGTCTGGAAATGTGATATCTCCTGCTTTG
>CAUYQG010182038.1:0-28721 GCA_963574415.1 Tarsius wallacei
GTCCTCAAATCCACTGTCTAAGATGCCTTCCTAAACACAGACCTGACCATGTTTGCAGCCCACTGCTCAGAAACTGTCTGCTGTAATTAGTCCATGGATGTTTTCTGAGCATGAAAATGTGGACAAATAAGTTTGGGAAATGCTGTAAGCCGGAGCCCTCTTTGTAGCTCACAATTCATGTTAGCCTAGTAAAGATAGTAGGCAGATCCGTTTTTCCATATTTCTTGAATCTTCTCGATGAATTAGACTACAAAAATACACCCCTTTGCCCTATGAAACATTTGCTACAATGTAAACGCTAGATATTATAGAACAAGATTTGCAAAGTCTTGCCTAAAGGGTAATGTTCAAACCCTTTAACTTGACCTTCAAAACCTTCCAGAATCTTGACCTAATATTCTTGTCCAATAGTAACTAACAGCACAGGCTCAAGAATCAGACAGATCAGGTTTCACTCCCAGGGCTGGCATTAAACAGCATGTCACTTCAGCCTAGTTACTCCCATGTTTTGTAGCATGGATCCCTCATCTATAAGTGACAATAACTGTGCCTACCTTGAAGGATTGTTCAAGGACCACATGAGATAATGTGATATAGCTCATAGTAGAATGTCTAGTCTACAGAAAAGGACTCAATTAAAGGAATTTCTGTAATTATGATTACCCTTTAAAGCGCCTTTCTAAACCTGCTATGATTCCAACAAATCTGCTTGCCTTTTCCCCAAAATTGCTATATGGATCCATATTTCTTTTTTTTTTTTTTTTTTTAGTTTGAGTATTACTCCGTCGCCCAGACTGGAGTGCAGTGGCCGCTCCCAGCCACCACAGCCTCGACCTGTTGGGCTCCAGCGATCCTTCCGCCTCAGCCTTCCAAGTAGTTGGAACTACAGGCAAGCGCTACCACACACAGCTAATTTTTTGATTTATTGTAGAGATGAGGTCTCGCCAAGTTGCCCAGGCAGGCCTCGAACCCACGGGCTCAGGCAATCCACTCACCTCAGCCTCCCAAGGCGCAGGATTACAGGCTGAGCCACCGAGCCCGGCTTTGGATCTATATTTCTAAACTTTCGTTATAGCGTGCTGTCTCTTCCCCAGCTCCATGCCTCCAAACTCCTTCCTATTATTCAAAGCATAGGCAAATGGCATCCACCATAGTCAGCTTCCCTAGTACCTCTTATCCTCCCATAGCTGTGGGAATTAGTTCCTGCCCTTTTCATTTCTTCCCCACCTGATTCTGTCTTAATCCTCCTCCTAGAATATCTCTTGCATCCACATCTTTGTCTCCTGTTGTATGGGTTTGGGGAAGCTTCATGGTGTGGTGTGATGGGCTCCAGATCTGTATCCAGACAGATCTGAACACTTACACAGGTCAACTCTACGATGCTGGATAAACACGTGCTTCCTCATCTACAAATTGGAATAAGGGTTATGATAGAATTACTATGAGGATTTAGGAGCCAGAATGTGAATTGTTCTTCACTGACATTTTCCCCCTCCCTCTATAACCCCCTTACTTCTATCACACAATATTAGGGGCTCAAGGAATATTGAGCTGATAGGTTAACCAAGAAAGGAAGAGAGATGATTCAAATAAACACAACCAGAAATTCAAAAGGAGATTACAACTGATACCACAGAAATACAAAAGATCACTGTACACTCTTATGTATAGCTACGTGCTCACAAATGAGATAGCAGAGGAAATGCCATAAATTCCTGGAAACATGCAACTTCTCAAATCTGAACCAGGAAGAATTAGAAATCCTGAACAGACAAATAATGAACAGTGATATTAAATCAGTAACAACAGCAACCACAAAAAATCCCCCAACAACAAGAACAACAACAACAACAACAAAAGAAAAACAGAACCAACTTTATTCCTAGCCCAATTCTGTGAAATGTACAAAGAAAAACCAGCACTAATCTTCCTGAAACTGTTCCAAAATATCAAGGAGGAGGGACATCTCCTCAGTTCATTCTACAAAGCCAGTATCACCCTGACACTAAAACCAGGCAAGGACATAACCAAAAAAGGGAAACTAGAGACCAGTATCTCTGGTGAATGCAAAGATCTTTAACAAAATACTAACCAACTGAATCCAACAGCACATTAAAAAGATGATACACCATGACCAAGTAAGTGGGTTTTATTCCAGGGATACAAGGATGGTTTGAACATATGCAGATCAGTCAATGTGATTCATCAGATAACAGAATGAAAGACAAAAACCATATTATCACCTCAGTAGATACAGAAAAGCATTTGATAAAATTCAGCATCCCTGCATGATAAAAAACCCTCAATATGCTGGGCATGGAAGGAAAATGCCTCAAAATACTAATGGTCATGTATGACAAACCTACAGCCAACATCACACTGAACAGGGGAAAGTTGAAAGTATTCCCTCTAAGAACTGGAACAAAACAAGTTTGCCTACTTTCACCATTCCAATTCAACACAGTACTAGGAGTCCCAGCCAGCACAATTAGGCAAGATAAAGAAACAAAAGTCATCCAAATTAGAAAAGAGGAAGTCAGGTTATCTCTGTTCACTGATGACATGATCTTATATCTAGAAAACCACTAAAGAACACTTAGACTTGACAAATGAATTCAGTAAAATTTCAGTAAAAATATTAATTTACAAAAATTGGTAGCATTTCTATATACCAATAATGATAAAGCAGAGAACCAAATCAAGAGGATAATTCCATTTACAGTAATTACTTTAAAAAACCAAAAAACCTAGAAAGACATTTGACTAAGGAGGTGAAATAGTTCTGCAAGAAAAACTAAAAATGCTAATGAAAGAAACTGTAGATGACGCAAACAAATGGAAAAACACCCCATACTCATGGATCAGAAAAATTAATATCATTAAAATGAACATATTACTCAAAGCAATCTACATATTCAATGTAATTCCATCAAAAGACCAGGGTCATTTTTCACAGAATTAGGAAAAACAATCCTAAAATCTATATGAAATCAGAAAAAAGCCCAAATAGGCAAAGCAATCCTAAACAAAAAGAACGAAGCAAAGGCATCACATTACATGACTTCAAATTATACAACAAGGTTATAGAAACCGAAACAGCATGGTATTGATATAAAAATAGAGATATAGATCAATGGGACAGAATAGAGCACCCAGAAATAAAGCTACATATCTACAGCCAACTGATCTTTGACAAAGTCAACAAAAGCATGCACTGGGGTAATGACATCCTTTTCAATAAATGGTGCTGGGAAAATTGGATTGCCATATGCAGCAAAATAAAACTGGTTCTCCACATATTCTCACTCATAAGTGGACCTTGAACAATTATCAGAATACTATAAGAAAAGGATTGGCAGTAGTGGGAAACTGCCAGGGGAGAGAGGGTGGGATTGGCAGTTGAGGGAAACAGCCAGGGGAAGGAGGGGCCCACCTCATCAACAAGGGCATCTGCATAATAAACATTTGTATACCTAACCCTGAATTGTACCCCACATCTTTAAACACAAAAACAAAAACAAAACAACGGGTTCTCTATCTCTTTTTCATACCATAGTCAACTAAAGATGGATTAAAGACTTAACTGTAAGACCTGAGACTATAAAAATACTAGAAGAAATCCTAGAGAAAACTCTTCTGGACATTTGTACAACAAAGAATTCATGACTAAGATCTCAAAAGCACAAGCAACAAAAACAAAAACAGATAAATGGGACTTAATTAAACTAAAAAGCTTCTGCACAGCAAAATAAATAATCAACAGAATGGGAGAAAATATTTGCAAACCATGAAATTGACAGGAAATTAATAATCAGGATTTATAACTCAAACAATAACTCAAACAGTAAACAAAAATTCTATTAACCCCATTTAAAGGTGGACAAAGAACATGGATAGACACTTTTTAAAGAAGACTTACAAATGACCAAAAAATATATGAAAAAATGGACCACAATAATTAACAGAGAAATGCAAATTAAAACCGCAATAAGATATCATCTTACACCGTCAGAATGGCTTTTATTAAAAAGTCAAAAAATAGCAGATGGCAAGGATTTAGAGAAAAGAGAACGCTTATACACTGTTGTTAGGAATGTGATTTAATACAAACTCTAAAAAAACCAGTATGGAGATTTCTCAAAGAGCAAAAATAGAACTACCATTCAATCCAGAAATGCCACTACTAGGTAGTGAAAAGAAAAAGAAATATATTTTTTGTGCTAAAAACTTCTAAAAGCCTTCATATGTATTCAGCATCCTGGTCAGTTATCTCACTGTTTTCGTCATGATCAGGGGACTTGGATTCTGTCAAAAAAGAAAAGGAAAAGAAATCATTTCAGAAAAATACCTGTATTCCTATGTTTAGAGGAGCACTATTCACAATAGCAAAGATATAGAATCAGCCTCAGTGTCCATCGACAGATAATTGGAAAGAGAAAATGTGGTATATATACACGACGGAATATCATTCAGCCATAAAGGGAATGAAATTATGTCTTTTGCAGCAACATGGATGGAGCTGGAGGCCATTATCTTAAGTGAAACAACTCAGAAAAAAGTGAAATACCACAGGTCCTCACTTATAAGTGGGAGCTAATAATGTGTACACATGAACACACAGCATGGTATGACAGACATTGGAGACTTGAAAGGGAGAGAGGGTAGAAGGTGGGTGAGGGATAAGAAAATACTTAATAGACGCAATGTGCATTATTTGGGTTACACTAAAAGTTCAGACTTCATCACTACACAATAAATCTATGCAACAAAACTATACTTGTACCTCAAATTTATTTTTTAAACTGTATGTGTAGGTGTATTGAGCTGGCTGGTCAAATGGGCTTGATAAATCAATAGTATCTCCTAAATAAACATTTGTGAACATATCTATTTGCCAAGTATCTCATTTACCTTGCCTGGATTTTAAAAGGAGGCACTTTCTGAGCACACAATACCTGACTTGCCTCTTAAACTTCTACAGTGACAGAATCTAAGTCCCCTGATCATGACAAAAGGAGTGAGATGACTGACCAGGATGCCAAATACATATGAAGTCTTTTCGAAGTTTTTAGCACTAAAAATACAACTCAGCTACTAGACTGATGTAATATAAACACCACTAATTGTGAAAACGGAAAACAGAAAGCATGAATTTTCTGGTCTTGGCTCTACCTATAACCTGGTGTAGAACCCCGGGCTCACAGGGACTCAATTTCCCCTTTAGCAAGTGAGAAGATTGGATGGGAAGGTGGCTAAACTCCCTTCCAACACTAAATCCATGGAAACCCATGATGTTCTCTTTCTATTGCCTCAAGTCTCAGACATGTGCTAATTAGCTCCCAGTGTGGTGTTTGCTATGTCATGCTAAGAGCATCCCACTATGAGCATCAGACCAGTGGTGATGCCTTCCAACAGCAAAGGGCCATCCTGGAACCATCTGCTCAGCCCAGAGCTGCCTGTGGCACTCGGGAGCAGCAGCAGGGAGCTTCCTCTGAACAAGAGGGTCATTCAAGAGGAAAGGCAAAACTGAAAACTGTTTCCTCTTGACTGATTTGGTATCTTTTTTTTTGTCTCTGGTTCACGGGGAGCCAATAAAGTAATCTCCCACGATAGCAGTAATAATTAGGAATTTGGTTTTATGGTCTATGTGGTAATCTCTGTGGAGATGATAGAGACCTAGTCTCCATTGGGTGAAAGATGACAGATTGTCTGGTTTGTTAGTTTTTCCTATTCGTTACTCTATTTGTCTATTTTGAGCTCAAGTCCATTAAGAATTTCATGCCCACAAGCAAGGAGATTAACTCTTTGAAAAAAAATCAGTGCATTTTTGTGTTTACTTTTGTGTTTATTTTTGACTTCTGGCTAAAACTGTCGAACTGAAGCTGCAAACTCTTTATATGACTGTTTTTCTATAATTGAAAAAGGCCTTAACGTCTTTCAGAAGTATGAAATGTTTTCCTACCATTGGAGGATATTGATGAATTAGATTATAATGTTTCTCAAATTATAGGAGCTTAAAAGCACATTTTATACCAAGTGCAACAGTGACAGAAAAAAAATTATAGGATCTTTCTTTTAATTAGTTTGTGAAGATAAATAAACATTCATATAAATGGAATATTTCTAAAATTTCCATAAAATAAAAACATTGACTGTATGATACTTCAATGTGCTAAACTTGGAAAAAATCCTTTTGCAGAAACTGTGTGCCCAGAAACATTTTAAAAATCTAAGTTTACATAATTAAGGTAAATTTTGGCAAATTATATTCGTTTGAGAAAAACTAGCTATGTCTTTTCTCAGATTTATGAGTATAAAGTATAATACAACAGTACATATTACTTGGGTTTGCTTTGTCAAGAACAAAATAATCAACCTGAATCTTCTAAACATGTACAGATATATTAATAAAATGAACTAACATTGCTTCCACATGATTTTGAGATTATGAAAATTGTAAATTTGTGTTCAACTAAATTGAGTCATTATTCTGACAAACTTTTTATATCAACAGTAATTACATTTTATATTGAGTCAGACATAATTTTTGACATCTTTAGTTGAATTAAAGCTTAGATAAATATTAAAGTGAGTTAATTAATAGACTTTCGATACCTAGATATTTTTTAAGTAAGGTAAACTTCTGAAACATTGATTACTAAGCATAATTTAAAATTTATGGACTTTTTGCTGCTTATCTTTATATGCTATTTGGCTATATCTTTGGGCCATGTTAATGAATCTGCTCATTTTGAAATCTAAATGTGATGTCTGTAGCTGAAGAAAATTGTATTATGTGTATCTCAAGCTTTGTTAGTCTGCTAAAATGCTTGTATATGACAGACACTTCTCAATTATTTTCTATGATTTTCTCTGTGAAATAAAAGTTAGTTACTTTAGTTAAAAGTCATAATGAATATGGATGGTTGAAACTATACTAGGAGCCCAGAGAAATACAAGAGCCTGTGTGCTTTTGTTTGTTCAAGCAGGTCTGTTCGAGAATACGAAAGAAGGTAAATGAGAGATAAAACATGAGAAATGAATTTTATTTTATTTTTGGAGGTGTTTATGACACCTGAATCTGAGAAGAAAACATGAGACATGTTAAGATTGTGTCAAAGTTTTCCCTGTTTTGAAGGGCTCATTTCCTTGGTTTACTGACCAATGTCTTGACTTACAACATGAAAGAATATTCTTTACCTTCTGAGTAATCTTCCTAGATAGAAAAGATTACAAATAATTTTCTTATCAGAAAATAAGTTTCTTGTTAGAAATGACTATCAGAATAATTTTCTGTGTTTATGTTGATTTCATTATGTCCTTGATTATGAAAAAACAAAAAAGAACAAAGTTCCATCCCTTGTGAAAGAGCTATGTTATTTTAAAATGTTTTGCAGTCACCTTGACAAATAGATAACCAGCTATTATTTTTCAGATACTTATGAACCTATCTCAATCAAGTGTTCAAATCACCTCCAACAAATATTTAGATTTTGCCTTTCCTAGACTGGATCCCAATTATGAAAACATATATAAAAGATGTTCAGGATCTTTTCTACAGCTGTCTTTGAAAATCCCCAGTAGGCCACTGTAAAAGGCCATTACAAAAAATTTGTTCTGTCACCTTATAAAGAGAGAGTAGCTAAAAAATAATTAGGTTTGTTTGGTACAATTCATACTCTTTGATTAGATTCATGATCATAAGAGATATATTTGAAGAGCTGTCAGATCACAAGGGCTGCTCAGCCTCCCCTGCCTGAGACAAGTGTCTGCTCCTAACAGGGAGGAACCCCTGAGATGGCCCTGCCCCCTAGACAGGACAACACTGAAAATGGCCTGGTTTCTATCTCTCTCTTAGAACCTCTATGGGGTGAGAGAACTTAGGAGTCCAAAGGATCTTGAGGAGGAAAGAGTTCAGTGATTGAAGAGAGCACAGAGAAATTTCTCTTGAATTCTTTCTCTCCTCTGCATGCTCACAGGCCCATCAGTTTCTAAATGTTTCCTTCACCAGAGTAACCTTTTTAAGCCACAGAGTAGCAAAACCACTAGGATAGATGAATAGATGGGATGGCTGGATAGGTAAGGAGAGAGAGAGAGAGATCGAGAGGGAGTGGGGAAGAGAGGGTGGCGAATAGAGGGAGGCAGGCAGATGAACAGATAGGTTTGCTGTAGGGATTTGACCTTACACAACCGTAAGCAGTAACTGTAATCCTGTTGTCCTCACATCTGACGTTGGACATGAAATCTTCAGGGAGTGCTGTCAGGAAGAGAAGATGGATGTAACAAGAGGGAGAGCAAGGACAAGCTGGACCCCACAGGATGGACTAGAACCTGTGTCAGTCCAGATGTCCTACAGCAGCTGATCTTGGACCATGAGGTGAAGTCAGCTGCTCTTGCACATCACCAGAAATTTTGTGGGTTTCTCGGGTTCTCTCGATCACATTTTTAGGCTACCATTTTTCTCCCGTTGTGACTTATCCCCAAATTTATCTAGGCATTTGATCAAGAAGGCATCCCCCAATACAGCCTGAGGAGACAACAGGGCCTGTTCTTACCCTTCTTACTTCCTCACTGACTTTTCTTTCCTCCCAGCAGCCCTGTTTTGCAGAAGAAAAGTATCTGCTCGGCAAATAGTCTTCCAAAAATGTTCAGTCACACTCCTGGGTAGTGGCTTTTGAATTTTTAAAACCAAACATATGATGTCTGTCTTCCTCTGGCCCTGCCATGGTCATCACCTTGGGAGGAAGTAGGATGTGAGAGGTGAAAGGATGACAAACAGGCCTTGGGGAGCAAATGGAGAAATTTAGGGGGGAAGGAGGTACTCATCAGCTAGTATTCCAGAATTTTCCACCACCACACAAATAATACAAAACAAGGGATTAATGGGGCAATAATTTCAACAAGTAACTTGCTTACTCCTTCCCAGTACAGAAACAAACCTCTTTCCAATGTAACTGCTGCAAATACTGCATTCAACTCAGCTGATACATTGCCTTTGACTTTGAAAGTGGCATGTGGTCATGACTGTCAGGAGAGGGGCCTGCCATGGGCCTTCAGCATCCCTGCACGATCTTGCTGGCTGTACCAGGATGTAAAGGCCTGACTGCTCATCACCTGGGCCACTTTTCAGTGGCCTCTCTCTCCTCAAAGAGAAGGCTTTCTTTTCTTTCCTATAAAAGCAATAAATCCTCCAAATCAGTATTCCTCCCCATCACCCAGCCCAGTCTATGCAGGCAACCATCAAGGCATGCCTATGTCACCTTCTCTCACTCCCATGGGACTTCAGGTCATGAAGAATGGGTGTAAACATGAAGCACTGGCTATAGATTTTGCTGTGAGTAATAAAGTTCATTGCCTCAACCTGGGCAGGGCAGCAGGGTAAAAACTCAGACCATTAGCAGTTCTCTTTAATGGTGGTTTCTCAATGTCTTCTCCAAAAGGGCACCTTAATCCCCATGTGTGTCTTAGCTAGGGGTGACTTCCCCTAAGACCCTGCTAGGTGACATAAAGAAAAGAAGGAACTACTGGTGATAACAAAAAACAAAGCCAGTGTAGAAATCCATTGCCCACCTACCACTGGCTGGGCTTGCCTGGCACTCATGCCTAGAATCCCAAAAGCACTATAGCCAGGTTGCCGATGACCTGGCCCATGGTGTGTGCCCGGCTGATTTGGACTGTGTTCTTGGTTTTAGGGAGAAAGCCTCTATCAATCCCCTCCAGCTTCTTACCCGCTGCTAGCAAATGCTCACCATTCCCAGGCTCCTTGCAGCCTTTCCAGACAAGTTTTCAAACCTAATTAAGCTTAGCATTATCATTGTTTTTATCACATTAAGTTCCCACTTGGCCCTCAGCAGCAGAGACCACAAAGTCAGCACTGCATCTTTAAACAGAAACAACAGATTTTGGTTCAATTAAAAATTCATTAAAATGCAAATTAGTTTGTAAATTTTTTTCCCTCCTTCTGATGATTCCTCAACGTGGCTTTTTAATCATAGCTGGCGCTGGAGGAGAGGTGAACCTGTGGATAGAAAGGAATACAGAGGGAGAGCCACAACTCTGGAGCCCCTCTCATGGCTGCAGGGCACATGCTTCTCCTAGAGCCTTAACCCCCTCCTTATCCCTCCATCTCTCCAGTTCCCCCAGAGGGGACCAGTTTCAGTCTCATTCTTCCTTGGTGCTTGACAGATAAACTCAATCATTTTTCTGATCTCAATTTCACTGAACAATGTGATCTTTAGGGAAACACCGGGATTAAATGAATAATTAACCTCTATTCACCCACATTCCCTGGCCATCCTGTAATATTCTGATAATGCTTTCATGAAGATTTCTCTAACAGGGCAGGGATATTTGACAAGGAGTCTTCAGCAATGCCTAAATATGATGGTTAATGCCCCCAAGGGCTTAGCCAGGTAACCTTTTTGCCAAATCCTTAAAAATGACAGAGGCCACAGAGACATGGCCAAACTAATTACAACGTTTACTCTACAGGGAAACTGTAGGTTTGACCATCTATTCTCTCATCAATATACACAACAACTTTAGTGAGGTCTCTATTGTTATACCTAGCATAAAATTGGGGAAACTGAGGCTTCAAGATTTTGGGATACTTGCCCAAGGTTGCTGCTATAGTTTGTTTGATCCCTCCAAATCTCATGTTGAAATTTGATCCCCAGTGTTGGAGAGGGGGCCTAGCAGGAGGTGTTTAGATCATGGTGAGGCATCCCTCATAAATATATTGGGGGCTGGGAGTGAGTGAGTTCTTCCTCTATTATTTCCCCAGAAAGTTGGTTGTTAAAGGAGCCTGGCACCTCCCTCTCTTCTCTCTTGCTTCCTCTCTTGCCATGTGATCTCTGCACATACCTGCTCCCCTTTACCTTCTGCTGTGAGCGGAAGCAATCTGAGGCCCTCATCAGAAGCAAGAGTTTGTGTCATGTTTCTTGTACAGCCTGCAGAGCTGTAAGCTAAATAAACCTCTTTTCTTTATAAATTACCCAGTCTCAGGTATTCCTTTAGAGTAACACAAATGGACTAGGACAGCCACCTAACTAGAAAGCAGTCATCAGGACTTGAACTCACATCCACAGGATTCCAAAGTCAATGCTCTCTCCATTGCACTAATCCTGTGACTCTTTGTTCCCATGTCACAGACCTGGTTCAGCTTATCATTTCACTGAATTGACCAGCTGTTGCTTTCAATTGCTCATAAGACATGTTGGATGATACTGGCTTTCAAGAAAGCAATATTGTGCTGCCACAGACTTGAGGAGAGATCTTCTCATCTTCCTGCTTACTGTGTGAAGCCAAGCACTGACTGCAAGTTCATTAGATGCCCCTAATTGCTGAGAACACATTCAGGAAGTATGGTAAATGCAACTTAATTGAGAACTAATTAACTTGTTATAGTTATCTTGTTATATGCCAATTAAATGTCTAAATATTCCTTTCTTCTCAGATAAAGGAATTACAAAAACTCAGTGATGAGACTGTATCTCCACATGAGAGAATTCAGGTAGCAGACCCTCAGTAAACACCAACCCTGCAGGGGCATCCATGGGGCCTTGTGATCCTGAAGAGGAAGTCAAGCTCATTAGCACCATTTTAAAGGAAGATGTTCAAAGGCAGTGGGTAGATTTCATCTTTCAGAAGAATCCTCCATTAAATCTGGTGTGAAATGGGATTTGGCCCAGAGGCCCCAAGAGACAGAACCTGGCAAGGGCTGTTTCTACCACCCAGCTTCTCTCTAGCTATTTAAGGTTTGGGCTTTTTATCCCTTTGTTTGCTTTTAATCTGCCCTTTTCTGTGAAAATCCAAGGAGACCTTCCATGGAACTGCACACTGTTATCAGGAGCCTATTGCCAGGGCAGAGCTCAGTTTCAGCTCAACTCCCAAGTAATCATTCGCTTTTAATCTGCTTTCAGTGGCAGTGGATTTTAACCCCCTCCTCTGTTGATTGTCCCCCAAGCACTGCCAAAGAGAATCACTGGGAATGGAGGTTCTGAGAGTTGCTTCCCTGGCAGACCAGGAAGGAAAAGGAAAGAAGCAAAGGCTAAAAGAGTAAGTTAATTCACAACACTGGACTTTCAGCCCTGATGTTTCTTTCTAAATTGCGTCTGTTTAAATCATTGAGAAAAGCAAATTCTATTTAATCCCATCAGAAACTCAAATCAATATCCAGTCCTGGGAGATGAAGGAACTCTGATCCCATTCTTATGCACATGTCACCATTGGAACAGAAGGACCAGTAAATTTGGCCTGCCGCGTTGAGATCAGTTGCCATTGCAGGAGAAATGGAGAAATCTGGTTTATCATCTTAACAACGAATAGGCACGGCTGTTTTGAAATGCTCCACCACTTGACTCCCACAACCTTCCAGTTTGACAACTAGTGCTGTTTTCAAATCTTTCTGGCTTCTGTCTCATTGAAGAATGTCCCAGCCACATTGTTATTGGAGCTGTTCTCTTCTTCCTTGCTCACAGTCAATGTTCATTCTCAACTCTAGGGGCTGATGGTGCTAACAGTTTGTTGCTTTCCCAGAAGAGAAATTAGAATGCTGAAGTCTCATTCCCTAAGCCACTTACCTGCTCAGTTCCCAAACTGGACACACAACCTCTCAGTCTAATATGTTTCTGTAAAAAAATCTGCTGGGATTCCTTTGCTCTGGCCTTCATGGAGACAACAAAAGAATTAATTGAAGATGATGAGTTCACCCTCTGGAATGAGAATGATAAACTACTTATTATACAGTCAGTTTAGGCTGTGGTGCATTCAGCAAACTATAAATAACGCACAAGTAGATTCTGAGATGAATTTCTAATTTCTTCCCGCTACAAAATGAGTGTGGCCCCTTCCTAGTTAGCATCACTAGAAGCTTGCCTGCTATCCGATTCACGTGGATTTTGGGAAATTTATTCTCCTGCCTAGGTTCTGCTGGTTGACTTCCATTGTCTCCAGCCCCATTTTTGTTCCACTTCAGTTTATGCTGGGACACGGCTTCTTTGTATCAAGCCCTTGCTTGCTTCTATTTGCAGAAAACACTCAATCTCTGCTTACGCATTTGTTCAAAGTTCACTTTAAGTACAGAGTATTTATCAACTGTATTGCTCTGCAAAGCGCCCGCCTCCGGTTACTCATTATGGGGAATGGCTTCTCCCCCTATTTTGCATGGCCCCACAGCTTTCTGTCTGTGCCTCTCTTGTGTGAGCACTCTGCTTTCTTTGGCCAGCTGCCTCTGTTCTCAGCCTGCATCCTGATGATCACTGGCATATTTCAAACTCTACTCCTTGAGGATGGGGAAGTAACTACCAGTTTGGGATTGACATTAAAAGAGCTCTTCTATTGCATGGAAATGTAGTTACTGTGTTGAAATTGTCTTGATGGAAGCAGCACCTTGGTGATAGAGGTCTAACCCTGACTTCGGGGATGAGGGTGATGAGGGCTGCAGGGAGGTGTGGCTTCTGTCAGTGAATGATTCTTAACCTTAGCTGCCTATTGGAATCCCCTGGAAGGATTTGAAAATCCTGACACCTCTGTCCCACCCCAGAGATGTGGATTGAATTGTCTGGGAGGCAGCCTGCATTAGGGTTGTTTCAATTTCCTCTGGTAAGACTGAGAGGTGTTGCTCTAAATCAGGGTCCATCCGAAAAAACTGGGATTCACATTCAGGGGAGAGCAAGTGTTGACCTCAAGTCCAAAAGATTAGCAACAAGATTAAAGACCAGACTCAAAGCCGAGAGTTCAAAGTGGAGCAGAAAAGGAGCGCAGCGTAAATTAAAAGCAAATCAGACAAGAGCCACCAAAATCCAGAGTGACCGCTGCAAGGCCTGTGGCCTGGTGAAGCCCACAACTTAGTCTTGAAGGCCAGAGGTGTCTGGAACCCTGTTGGCCAGCTTGGTTTAATGCCTAAGGCAGGAACAACAGGGGTGTCTGACTTCTTGCTTAAGGCTGTTATGCACCCTTCTGCCTGCAGTGGCTAAGGGTGGCTAAGGGCTGAATCACTTCATACCAGTGCTACAAAGATCATAATAACAAATATGATGGGAAATCATACAGTGTTAGAACTGGAAGAAATACTGTAGTCCAACCTCCTTCATTTTATCAAAATCAGATCAGGACATGTTTCTCCTCCCCCAGATCTTCACTATGAAGAAGAAAAGACTCAAGTCAGATGTTCATAGAGACAAGCAGAAATGGCTTGAAATTTTAATAAGAAAGTTTCCATTATCATCAACCTTCTCATTGCAAGGTGGTAGAAAGCATGAGATAATCCCTAAATCAGCCTTTTCCAAGCTTTAGTGAGCTTGGAAAGTGCCCAAGGGGAAGTGTGTTAAAATGAAAATTGCTTGGCCCACTCCAGAGAGTATGATTCAGTAGATTGGGTGAAGCCTGGGGAATCTGTATTTTTAACAAGTAAGATTCTCTACAAGCCCAGCCCTTCTGATGTAGGTGGTTCCAGAGCCAGGTTTTAAGAAAGATCGGTTCAAGCAGTGATAGTATCATTGCCTGTTTATAAACTTGACTTGACTCCTGAGCAGAAAAGCAATGTTTCAGTTTGGCAGTTATCAACTCTGGCTGCGTGTTAGAATCATCTGGAGAGCATTTTAAAGAAATACTGATGCCTGGGTTCATTTGGTCCATTTGGAATGTTATAACAAAGTGCCATTGACTGGGTATCTTACAAACAACAAAAACGTATTTTTCACAGTTCTGGGGGATGGGAAGTCCAAGATCAAAGTGCTTGCTGACTTGGTGTCTGGTGAAGGCCTATTCCCTGATTCATAGATGGTACTTTTTCACTATGTCCTCACATAGTGGAAGGGACAAGGCAACCTCTGAGGTATCTTTTATAAGGACACTTATCCCATTCATGAGGGCTCCACACTCATGACCTAATCACTTCTCAATGATCCCACCACCTAGTATAATCACACAGGATTAGGTGTCAGCATATGGACTCTGGGGAGACACGTTCAGACCATAGCACTAGACCTTAACCCAAGCCAACTGAATCAGAATCTTTAGGGCTGAGACCTTGTATTAGTTAGACATTGCTAATAGCAATGCTGTTTAACAAATATCTCAAAACTTAGTGGTTTGAAACAATATTTCTCACTCACAAGTCTGTGGGTGACTAAAGCTTTAGTGTTCTAAGCTGGCTCAATTGGGTGGCTTTGCTCCAGACTTTAGGTTGGATTCAAATCAACTTCACATATGTTTCACTCTCCTTGGACCAGTGGCTACCAAGAATATGTTCTTATCATGGTGAATCACTGCACTGCAAAAGGCAAGATAAGTTGAACACATTCAAGGCTTCTGCTCATGTCATGTCAGTAATATCCTGCTGGCCAAAGCAAGTTGTGTGGCCAAGACTCATACTAATAGGATGGGGAAAAAATACTCTGCTCGGTGGTCCAAACTATCACAGGCTTCACCCCAGATCAATTATAAATGAAAAGCTCTCCCAAAGTGTGCAGCTAGGGTTGGGACTCATTCTTCTAAAGGGTGATTGAGGTCTCAGACCTGTAAATATGCAGTAAATCCTATGTGATAGAGTTACAGTATATAAATTTGGAATAAAACACAAGAAGTAAGCACTGAGGCAAAAGTAGGGTTAATTAAATGATATAGAACATAATAAAAATCAAGCCAAGCACATTGTCTGTGTATGTCAGTCCTTCAAATATTTGGACTCAGTCCTTATCTTCTGCACCACTGACCCCAGCTCCTTTTCTGCCCTTTATATTGTTGGCTCTTCCAATCATTGTCCAGGCAGTAGGCTTCCAATTCTCCTGTCTGGTCTCACTCTTCTCTAAATACACTCTACACGTTTTGATGTGTACCTCTGAAATCTGAGGTCCCTTCAGGGCATCTCCCAGTGCTCCTGCTGTGGCCTTTCCCCTCGTCCTCAAGACCAAATTCCTGTTCTCGCAGCCCAAGTGAAACTGTCAGGGAGAGGGCAGCACCTGCCTATCCAGGTCGGGCAGCCACCTTGGCTCCAAGTCTAGAACAACCTCTTAGCCCATTGCCTTCTCTGCTCTGCCTCTGATTCCCAGTGTTTCCCTGGACAAAGTCACTTCCACCTCTCTTGGTCCTGATTTCTTCATCTGGCAAAAGAGGAGTCTATAGACAGCCACACCTGTTCAGCCCAGACTTTGGTGAGCATGGGACTATGTGGGCATGAGAGGGACCCTTGGAGAAGCACTGTTACAGGCAGGGGGCCCAAGAGAAGCCCAGACACTTACCTGGGGGTGTTTGCCAACAGCAATCTGATGAAATGTTCAGGCCTATGCAGCTCCAGAAAATTTGTTATGTTGTTCCTAATAGAACCATCCACCTTCTCCCCGTCACAAAGGTGGGTAAGGAAGAGCATTAACACAGCTGGGCCTCCAGGACCTTCTAGAATGCAGCGACCCATCAGCTAGTGTCAGGAGAACTCGTGGCCTCACTCTCCATGTCAGTGGAGCCCTGCTTCTGTAGAAACCTCTCATTGCTCCTGCCTTTATCATCTCCCTGCCCCTGAAGACCTGGGGGAAAGACCTTGGACATCATTCATCCTCCTGCTCTTACCCTGACCAGCAGCCCCACCTGACCAGGCTCTGCCTCTCTCTCTGTACTCATCTTTCCCTCTCTCCTTCCTCTTCATCCATCACACTGGCCTCTTGGACATCTCGAAACACACCAAGTCCTTTCCTTCTTACCAGTCTTCACACTTGCTGTTTCCTGGGGTGACCAAGCATTTCAGTTTGCCTAAAATTGTCCAGATATTAGCACTGAAAGCCCCACTTCCCAGGAAACTCCTCAGTCTGGGCAAACAGGAGGGTCAGTTACACCCCAGGACGACATGCTCACATGGCTGGCTCTCATGTCCCTCTCAGTCTCTGCTTCATGGCACAGTCTTAGAAAGACCACCCTGACTACCTTTATAAAATATCCATATCGATTTCTTTTCACTTTTTGTCACTTACTGGATGCTGAACTTGCGGAAATGTATTTATTGTCTGTCTCCTCTCTCTATATTGACATCAGAAGAAACCTAGTCTTTTTCCCCGTCTGAAACAAAGCCTGGCCCACAAAAAGCATTCTACAAGTACGTTCTGTTGGACTGATATTAGGCAAACTGAAATAATGTCTTTGCCTTCCAGCCACTGATTGGAGTTCAGAGGCATTGATTTTAACATCCTACTGCCCTGGAACATTTTAGGAGACTAACTGTCCCTCAAGTCCTAAGAGCTTAGACCTCTGAAAACATCATTACCTGTTTAACAACACAAGCTACCCAGAGATGCAGTGGTCAAAGCAGCAAATAGAGTTCCATTCACTCTTTAAACCTGCAGCAAAATTTCCTGGAGAAACATGAGACCTGCTAAATGCAAATTTAAAGAGAAAAGGTAGAATATGCCCAAGGACTAGAGAATAGCTCAGTATCATACATCCACTGTTTAATCATAATGAAAGCAGCACCCAAGGATAGAGTGCCACGTTAATTTCTCTTTTAATTGTCACAACATCTATACAAGGTAGCTGATATCACTTCGCTTCAGAAATGGGGAAACTGAGGCACAGAGAAAGCAAGTGAATCACATCAACTGCTAATGACGGCAGATATTTGAAGACAAATCTGACTCTGAATCTTTTAGTCTTCCCTCAATACTAAATTGCCTCCTCATTTCACTTGCTGTGCAGTAATTTAAAAATATAGTATGACATTTTTCATAACAACTTGTAAAACATTATGTTGTAATGTTTTTTAAAAATTAGAATATAAGCATGCATGTATACTTTATTAATATTTTTATTTTTAAAATTTTACATAAGAAAAAAACATTAATCTAATCCAAAATGGCATAGAGGTTACATTGAGTGATACATTTTTATTTTTTATTTTTTTGTTGAGTTGGAGTCTCACTCTGTTGCCCAGACTCTGGAGTGCAGCGGCATGCTCCCAGCCACCGCAGCCTCAACCTGCTGGGCTCCAGCGATCCTTCCTCCTCAGTCTTCCAAGTAGCTGGGACTACAGGAGTGCGCTACCACACCTGGCTAATTTTTTATTTATTATTTATTATTATTTATAATTTATTATTTATTTGTAGAGATGAGGTCTCGCCAAGTTGCCCAGGTAGGTCTCGAACCCGTGGGCTCAGGCAATCCACTCACCTCGGCCTCCCAGTGCGCGGTATTACAGGCTGAGCCACCGAGCCCGGCCGAGTGATACATTTTTAACTTAAAAATAATTTCCAAATGCTTAGCAGTTTTGGACTTCAAAAATCTATATGTTTGCTCAAAGGGAAAGTTACCAATACTTGTTTTGCCTTACTACAAATAAGGTGGGAAATTAATCTTTTAAGCAAGAAGTCAGGGAGCAGAAAAAAGCTGATGGGACTGGATAGAGTATTGGCTAGCATCAAAACTGCAGTAGAGATTCGCGTCAACGGACAAAGACCCTGTGGTCAGACTACCCTGAGTTAGTGCCCAAGGATGGGGCCACCAGCAGGCAAGGATCTTGAACCAAGATTATTGCAGAAGGAAAGTAAGAATGAACTTGGTGCTGTCTCCTTTCACTTACAAGGAAAAGAACAAGAAGCAATTTTCTTTATTTTATAGGTGTTTTGGGTCTGATATGTTCCCTGAACAGCTCTTAATATGGCTTAGCCTTTAGCTGTTTTAACAAGTATATGATCAACCCAGAACAAGTCGTGTGTGCACTTTAAAACCAAGTCTATTTTTCAGAAGTAAATATTGGTGAATAGTGAAGGAACAACTTCCCTGTGAGAGGAAATCCCTACTGTTTATGATTTTGAAATCGTTTCTCTGAAAGAGTTTTATAGAATCCAGAACCATGGTATGATAGTGGACTTCTGGGGATGATGGATTTATTGAGAATGGGCTTCATTGTTTCAAAAGAATGGAAGACATCTCCTTTAGAACAGTATCCTTATGGCAAGTTTAAGCACCAAAAATAATTCCAAAAAGCATTGCAGATCTCTCAGGGAAATTTGCACATGCTTTTTTGTGAGTTACTTCATCAATATTGTGCAATATTTTAACAAGACAGCATCATGGAATCATAGGTTGTCCTGGAAAGGTGTCATGGTACTCTGGAATGAACATAGGCACTGCATTCAGATTGACATGGGTGGAAACCCAGTGCCTTACTAAGCTCAGGCTGCCATGCAATGCCATACATTATTCATAGACCAGGTGGCTTAAACAACAGGAATTTACTTTATCACAGCTCTGGAGGCTAGAAAGTTAGAGATCAGAATGCCAGCATAATCAGGTTCTAGTGAGGGCTCTCTTTCTGGCTTACAGACAGCTGCCTTTGCCATGTATCCTCACATAATGGAAAGAAAAGAAGCAGCAAGCTCTCTTGTGTCTCTATTTTTATAAAGACACTAATCCCAGCAGGAGGGCTCCACCCTTCTGACCTAATCACCTCCCAAAGGCCCCACCTTCCAATACATTGAAGTTTGTGTCTTCAATGCAGGAATTTGATGAGGATGCAAACATTTGGTCCACAACACTCAGCCTGGCCACTCCCTAGTTGAGTCCTTGGGAAGGTTGCATAACTTTCCTGAGTCTTTTGTCACCAAAAAACAGAGAGACTTATTTGGTAGTATTCAAAGTTAAATGGCAAAAATTTTTGAAAACCACAATATAGTACACATAGGAGGTGACTTAGAACTGTCCCATATATGCTTTTGGCAGCATAAAATTTTTCCAGAAGCACAATCTAAATAGGGAATAAGAGCATTTGGCTTTCATTTATCTCTGGAATCACACACCAGGAGCCCAGACTTCAGAGAGCACCACTTGAAAGCCATTCATCTGGTACAACTCCTCTGCACTGGGTGGTGCTCCCACCCTTACTTTCAGGAGTCCTAAGACACATCCAGTCACATGTGAAGACACTGTCATATCTCAGGCAACCTGAGACTCCTCAGACCACATCCACACCCTCAGAACAATTCCCTCTGCGCCTGCACCGGCAACTTATCCCAATGCCTTGTGTTCTCTCTTCAATTGTCAGGACCGTGGCCACCTCCCCAAGTATGAGCTTGATGTAATTCCCTGTTTCAACAGAACCTGTATACAAACTCACCCTCTCAAAAAATCCAAAAGATTTATTTCTTTCACACTTGAGGTTAAAAATTTGGAATAGTACTCTGTGTGTGTCTGAAAGTGTGTGTACATGTGCACACCATGGATCTCAGTTTAGATAAATTTACTCGATTTAGAAGTCTTATTTTTCTCTTGAGGAGTTGAACAGTGGGTAAAAATGTATATGATTCACAAGTTTTGCATTCATTAGTATCATTTCTATGCTGCCACATGCATAATTCTGATACACAGTTCCCACTAAACCTATAAGCTAAAGGATTTATTTTATCATTTCATTTTTATTCATTGCTTTGCCTTCCCTAAGACTGTGTCACAGGCAAAAATTCACTTAAGATTAGATATGGGGTTACAGTGGTGCGAATTTGGAACCAGTATACAGGTCTCCCACTGGATGACCAGTGGGGATTTTTCTGAGGAGAGCAATGGCCCCAGTTGAAATGTTTCTAGCCTAGACTTACGTTCCAGAAAGTCACACTTCTGATGCCAGAGACCGAATACTAATCCCAGGGTATTAAGACCTCCTTTTTAATGTTATGTATTTTTGCTCAGTAGTTTGAATAAAATGTATTTCCCTTTGATCTGACTATACTAAAATTCATAAGGAGTTCCCATCACGAATAGGCAGTTCACAGAAGAATCATAGAAAAAGATGTTCACTCTCACACATAATGAAATAATTTGCATTTGAAGCAAAAAAAAAAATCATTTTTCTCCACGTAGCAGATGGCAAAGATCAACAAATTCAATGCTACACTGTATTAGCAAGTGTGGACAAATATTTTGACAGGAAAGTATATTGGTATAGCTCTTTGGCACTGACCACTAAAAGGTAAAATGTACATGATCTCTGATTCAGCAATTCCACTCCTGGGACCTTATCCCAGAGCTACCATGGCCCATGTCATCGTTGCTGGAGAAAAATCCACACCTGTGAAGACTAGACACAATTTAAATTATAACTTCAAACCTCAAACAGCCACCCCAACCTGCTCAGCAATCTATCACTCTTCCCTAGGCAAATAAACTTTCTGCTCTCTGTTGAATGATCTTATCATACAGCCCCTCACTTCTTAAATCCCCAACTTCTCTCAACTGAAGACCCCTCCTCAGTTTTCATTAGGAAATAGATGCAGGTACAAATTCATTTTCCCAACTAAAAAAATGTAAAGGGTCTGTCGGGGGGAGGGAAGAGAGCACAGGACTTGGGGACAGTCAGTCTCAGGGGTAAATGGGTTTAAATGCCTGCCACTTAATAGTGTGAGACCTTGGTCAAGTCACATATGCATTCCAAAATTCAGCTTCTTCATCTAAATAACCAAGGACCTGGCCATGATCATGAAGGAAAGAAAAGAAGAAAAAGTGACTCCTAGGTTCTTTTGACTTAAGAAACTGCGTAGATGGTGGTACCACTAACTGAGATAGCGAAGGTTTAGTTAGATCAGTGGCTCTCAAAGTGTGGCACCTGGGCCTGTACCATGAGTATCATCCAGCTCTACCCCAGAGCTACCGAGTCAGAAACTTGTGGACCCAGCAACTTGCTTTAATAAGCCTCCCTTTCCTTCTGCATGGTAATATTTGAGGACCATTGATTTTGAAGATGTATCAGAAGTGAGATAATTGTAGATATTTTAGACAAGAAGGGCTCTAAGGTAGTAGATGCTTATAAAACCCTAGAAAGGGGGAATGAACCCAGGTCAGGGGAGAGTGCCTCTGCTAGTTTGGTCCACCTCCAGCTTTTAGAAAGGGAAGAACTTGCAGGAAGTTCACAAAAGCTCCTGCAAAAATTTCAGCTTCAGAGATAGATGATTCATAGAAAAATGCAGGAGGCCACTGAAAAATCTCTGATTTGTTGAAGTCCAGGAGGAGCAATTATTTGGTTTCTGCTTTTCTTCTTTCCTCCAAATCTCATATGAAAGCTTCTTATTGGTGGGATCCAAACGAATGTGACTAACAGATTTTCCAGCCCCTGTGATGGGGGTGGAGAGTAAAAGGAAAGAGTGGTGTTGAGTTGCCAGGAGACCCTCTAGCACAGTCAGGAAAAAAACACAAGAGAAAAGTTTGAGGTGCAGGTGACACATTTGCTTGGAGATGTGAGGTAGGGAAATTGGATATCTGAGACGGAAATTCAGGGTTGAGGTCAGATTTAAATGTGAAAATCTTCAGCATAGAGATTATATTGAAAGTCCCAAGATAATATCACCAGAAGGAGATATTAAGAGACTCAGGAAAAAGAAGTGGAGACAGAAAATTGACAGCCCATTCAAGGACATTTGCTATGAAAGGGGACAGAGGGATGGGCCACTGCCAGGGTCTTGGTTAATGAGAGGAATAATTTTAGAGAGTTTATATAACTTGACCAAGGTCTCAGATTAGCAGATGGCATTTAAACCCATTTACCCTGGAGGCTTGTCACCAAATCCTGTGCTCTCTTCCCTCCCCCAGACAGACCCTCCACAATTTTTCAAGTGTTCTATTCTCCAGGTTTTGTTTTCTCATAGTTATTAGAATAAACTAAATTCCCTAGTTACTCCTCAAAGGCTCTTTCAGAAGGTGACTTTTCTTATTGGAAAAGAGATGCTATTAGACAGAAGCAGGGGTGAGGCCCCAGACTGGTCTTTGTATCTTCAAAAGCAAAAGACTTCTACTAATTCCCTTCCATAAGCACTTTCACAGAAAGAAAACTTTCAAAGAGATACAAGGGAGAAGAAAGATTGACACCCCTTCCCTTTGATTGTCCCAGGTTAATAAACCACTATTTGTATAAAAGGATCAACTCTGATGGCTACACAGATAAATCTGATCCAGCCAAAAAAGATATCTCTAAAAATGATCACAACATGTACACATCAACACCACACTGGGATGGGGTCATGAGATGCCTGTCACTCACTGTCATCCCTAAGGATATATAATGGCACTACCTGCTAGGGCCTAGACCATAGTTTGGCCATTAGATCTAAATCCCCATCCTGTGAGAATGTGAGATGCACTTGATTTAGTCAACCCAAGCAGTAGTGGGTTCTGCAAAGGTGTTCAAATGATCTACTCCTCAACTGGGTTGACTGCATTTACCCCTTTGTAAACTGATGGTTAGAATTCTCAGGACACATGTTCCCTTACATGCTAGAAATTATAACCAGATCAGTATTCTCATGAAGCAGATAATCAAACTAAGAAAGGGTATATTTTCTTTCTTTATTAATCTAGTTAGGAAAACAACACATAGACATTTTAGGGGAAAAATGAGGCATTACATTTCAGCAGTATGGTGGACTTGGCAAGGGACCACCCAGATCCCCATTCAAAGACGTGCTACCCCAGTTGCTGGGCATGCAGTCAGCTGATAGCTCCAGCTGTCAGTTCCTTCAATTCCTGGGAGCTGCTCAATCAAGAGCACGCCCTTCCCCGGGAGCCCACATCCAGTGACTCATCACGGATGCTTGGCCATTTCTGCCTAATAGGGGACAAGTTGGAGGGGCCATGCATGCTCCAGAGCTCCCCAGGGGCTGGGCAAAGGCTTTTTCAAGCTTGTATTATAGTTTTACTCCCCTTGTCTCAGTCTTTCTGCCTCTCCCTCTGTCTCACAGGTGCTGGACCCCTTAAAAGTTACCATCTCGGTGTCTGCTTTTAGAGACCTTATCTGAGGATAACTGGTACCAGGAATGGTCCAAGAAAGCAGGCAATGGGATGGAGTTTAGGTGGAGGAGTCCTAGCTGTTGACTGGCAATGAGGACCCATCACTGGTGGTGGGTGGAGCACAGACAACCTCTGGCACAAAATTCAGTTGTCAGAACTCTCACCTTTAATGAGCTGGGATGGCATCTGGGTGGAAAGGAATATATTAGCTGGTGCAATTTACCAGAAGTGTGTATGGGTGGGACAGGGGGATAATAAATATAAGGACAATGGATTGAATGGCTATTGTTAAGCACCATCGATACTCTAGGAAAAGTTCTTGAAAAGCTGACAACTGAAAGGCAAGTGTGAAAGCCAGATGACTTCCCTGTATCTAACAAAGAGTCTTTCGGCTCCTGCAGTGGGAGGACAGAGAGAGTGGAGGTCCAGGATCAGGACTTCATAGTAAGAGAAGTCTCTGGAGTCAGAGAAATTCAGTCCCCAACCAAGGCAACTCTGTTTTGACAAGGTCTAGTTCCTGGAAGGGGAAAAATGGGGCCCACATGTTTGGGATGGGAATACCTAGGAAGATGTTTCTGGAATTTTGAATTCCCAGAATCCTCTGGACCCTCCGAGCCTATAGAAAAGTCCTAACCCTCCCTGTTCAAGACTAAGGTTCAATGAAGAAGGTGCTTCTGCACAAGACAATATATACCCCCTTCATGATCTGTCCCTGTCTCCTCTCACGACATAACCCACCTGGAGCTGATATCATGCTGGACCTGACAAAGGAGGAAAGGAGCAACCTTCCAAAGGGTCTTTAAGCCCAAGCACCTCTAGAAGCCGGCATACTTGATCAATGGTCATGGGTGCTTGATCAACACAGGCAGAACATAAGATTGGATCAGGCAGAATTTATTGATTTGGAAGCTCTCTCACACCCTGTTAAGGAATGAAGGAAATGGTGCAAGCTTGCTACCAGGATAGCACCTGGAAGCACGCAACAAGCGGTTGCTCACACTAAGTACAGTTGAAATGCCAGAACTGCCATGGCCGATACCGGAGAAAGGGATTAAAAGGCTCTGAGAAGTAGGCATGCTGAAGCAGATATATCACATACAGCCAGAAGATATAACAGATGTTCTAATGTTCAACAGATGTTCTAAGACTCAAGGGAGACACAGTTTTCTGAGGCCAGAGGTTAGGGGCACCAGCATCAGTGAGATGTTCAGTGGTGGCTCTCCTTTGAGAGCTAAGACCGATGGTAAGAAGGGCTATTCCAGAACTAGGCTCACTGAGAGCAAGAAGGATGATAGGACCTAGACAGATTAAAGACTAGGCAGTGATTAACCACCACAAGCCAGGTGACACAATTATCATCATGAATATCAGGTAGGAATGTCATCCAGGGAGCCTTGACCCACAGAAAATTCACAGAATTATGGGGACAGTTAATAGAACATGAGCTTGAATTCCTCTTATTAAACTTCATTTTCCAAGTTCCCACAGAAAGGGAAGAGGCTCACTGGAATCCTGGAGAAGCTGCTCCCAGAACATACATGAAGAAGTGGACCCACATGATACAAACAGTGAACTGTGGACACAGGGATGTCCCCAGGGAAGGAAGAAATTGTTGCTGCAGCTGTCGGGGGTACTGTCAGTAGACAACTTCCAGCTATCAGCTCCTTCAGAGTTTGCCTCAGTAATGGCGAGTGACCTCACCCAAGGGCTTGCCCTTCCTGGGGTAACCCATAACCAGTGATGCATCATAGCAGCTATAAAAACCTAGTCTTCCCCACCCAATGAGGGAAAACTCCGATGGGCCAAAAATGCTCAAGGGTTCTCTGTGTGGTTGGCTAAGGTTTTGTTAGGGCTGCAGAGCAGTTCGACTCCTCCCTCGGCTCAGCCATGCTTTATCCCCTTCCCTTCCACTGTGGCTGATGCAGACATGAGCTGCATCACAGCTTCATTCAAGGAAACACATGCTGCCCAGTGTGGGAGGTGCAGGCAGCAGACAATCTCAAGCTGTCAGCTCCTTCCTGGTCTGTCTCAGGGGCAGTGAGCTTCCTACCCAGAGGACATTCCCTTCCTAGGGGCACCCTACTTCCAGTGACTGAATGAGGCTGGGCTACAGAGGCCATTTTGGCCCCATTTAAGACACTGGATTGGGTGAGGGCTTTATTGGGCCTACACTGCAATTCAGCTTATCCTTCTACTCAACCCTGCTCCTGCCCCCTTCCTTCCACATATTTTAATCCCTAATAAACATCGTGTAACCCAAACTCTGTCTTGGTGTCTGCCTCCAGAGAACCCAGCCTGCAACAAAATAAAACAGAAACAAATGTGAATTAAAGTCACCTCAATTCACAAAACCCTCTCCTACCATAAATATAGAGTGTGTCTTGAAGACAAGATAGCTCTGTCATAAGTATATGAAATCAGCCAAATAAATTGTAAACTGTTAAGTCACCCTTCTGTTTATTCAGTGACAGTGTCAAAATTTCAATTTTTTCATCAGAATAAAATATCAGAGCCTGCCAGTACCACATTTAAGTAATCTCTAGCCCCCAAACATTAGAAAAATGCTATATTTTGCCATGCGGACATAATGACATCCAATATTTTGTAGTATATGCTTCCAGACATCTTGCTCTGGTTATTGTTTATTTCTTACTATACAACAAATTACCCCAAGCTTAGCAGCTTCAAACAACACACACTTATTATCTCATAGTTTCTGTGGCTCAGGAATTTGGGTGTGGCTAAATTAAACTATTTTCTTTAAGATCTCACACAAGGCTGCAGTCAAGGTATTGTCCCAGGTAGGGGTTTCATTTGAATGTTCAACTGGAGAAGGATCCATCTTCAAACTCATTTAGTGGTTGTTGGCAGTATTCAATCCCCTGTGGACCGCTGAACTGGAGCCTCAGTTTCCCAATGGCTATTTCCTGAAGGCTACCCTCTGTTCCAGGCCATGTTGAAACCTTCTGTTTTCAACATGGAAGCTGCTTCATCAGAGTGAGCAAGCCAAAAAGGCACTAGAGAGAGTTTGATAGCAAGACAGAAATCACAAAATGTGTAACCAAATCATGAAGTTTTAGGAGATGTCAACACAGAAACAAATCACTCAAGGAACAAATCACTCGAAGGGAGAGAATTACACAAAGCTTTGAATATCAGGAGACAGACATAATTAGGCACCATTTTAGGGTTGCCCATCATGCCAAACATGCATATATTTAAGTTTGAAAAAAATGGGATCATGCTGTTTTTTAATGTTCTCCACCTACTAAAATGTAAATAATTGTCTAAATCCATAAAAGTCATTCCTATATCATTGTTAAAGACTGCATCATATTCCACTGGATAACTGTCATATGATTTATTCATGAAGCCCCATTGCCGGACATTAGATATTTTTCCAATTTTCATTTCTATACATGATACTGTTAGAAACATCCTTGTATCTGAACATTTCCACACTCGTTTATACATTTTCTTAGAAAAAATTTCTAGAGATGAGTGGAATTGTTGGTTTGAAGGGAATGCTGTTTCAAGAGATTTGTTACTTTATGAAATGTTTTAAATGCATCTCTAAATAAATGCTGTTAGATTAGTGAGAGTTCTCCATTCCTCTCAGTAGTCAAGCATACTTCTGCTCCCAGGGCATGCCTGATGTGCACAAGAAGCAAACCTCCTTCTGGTGTGTCTGCAGAATTCGTTCTATCGACTCACCCTACATAATAGGTCCCCAAACAATAAGGCATAAGGCTTCCATTATATTGCCAAATTGCCCTCCTAAGAAGTTGTTTCGGTTTACCCTTCTGTGAACAGTGTGTGGGATTTGTCCCTGTTTGTTTTAGATCTGTTGTATGAGAATGGCCTGCCCATCCTTAAGGAAGTACACACATGTGAGCTTCATGTCAACCAATTTCCTAGATGCCTCTGGAGCCAGGCAGAGATCGGAAGTATGAGGGGACTTCAAAATGCTCATGGAAAATGGAATTTGAAAAAGAGAAATAGGAGCCAGGCACGGTGGCTCATATCTATAATCCCAGCTACTTAGGAAGTCAAGTCAGGAAGATTCCTTGAACTCAGGAGTTTGAGAACAGCCTGGGCAACATAGCAAGATCCTATCTCTTAAAACGAAACCAAAAAAAGATAAAAATAAAAATATAAATTTTATCCCTCAACATAAACTCCATCAAGGTCAAGACCTTTTTCTAAGTGATAATACCAGCCATTTAGTCCATCCCTAAAGAACTGAGGGTCCTGGGAATGTAACCATGTCGATGCAGTCTTTTTTTCATATTATTAACTGAAGAAAACTATGTGCTCCTTACAGGTTTCTTAACATTAGGAACAAAAAGATGGCAGGAGCCAAATCAGGACTGTAAGATGAATGCCTAATGATTCACAGAAATGCTTGCAAAATTGCCCTTGTTTGATGAGAGGGATGAACAGAAGCATTGCTGTGGTGGAAAAGAACTTTCTGGTGAAGCTTTCCTGGGATTGTTTCTGCTAAAGCTTTGACTAACTTTCCCAAAACACTCTCATAATAAGCAGATATTATTGTTCTTTGGCCCTCCAGAAAGCCAACAAGCAAAATGCCTTGAGCATCTCAGAAAACTGTTGTCATAACCTTGTCTCTCGACTGGTCCATTTTTGCTTTGGCGAGAATACTTCCACCTCCCGGTAGCCATTGCTTTCATAGTGCTTTGTCTCCAAGATCCTACTGGTAGAGCCATGTTTCATCACAATTCTTCAAAGAAATACTCCAGGATCTTGATCCTACTTGTGTAAAATTTCCTTTCAAAGCTCTTCTCTTATCTACAGCTGGTCTGGGCACAGTGGTTTTGACACACATAGAGAGAAAAGTTTCCTCAACTTTAGTTTATCAGTCAGAATTGTGTAAGTTGAACTAGTTGAGATGTCTATGGTGTCGGCTACCATTTCTGCTGCTAATCATCAATCCTCTTCAATTAAGG
>CAUYQG010182044.1:0-15415 GCA_963574415.1 Tarsius wallacei
TACCAAGATGTCTCAGGATCAGTTTACAGGGCTCGGTGTCTGGACATTCGAGGAAGCCTGGTGGTGCTGCCCCAGCCTGAGGGCTGCCAGCTGCCCCTGAAGATCCCACATCCCCCCATGACCACCTGTCCCAGGCTACAGTCAGATCTCATGTGTTTGAAAGTTGCTTTGGCAGTGGACACTCGAGTGGTCAGGGCTTTAGGGTTTCATGTTTTGTGGAAGTTGGCAGCCACCCTGCTTTCAAGGAGGGCAGGCTCAGAAGGGGAGAGACATTCTAGGTGGCCTTGGCCCACTGATCTGGGAGGCAAGGACAGGGTGGGGGCCTGAGGAGGTGGGCAGTGCATGAGGACACAAGATGAGGAGACAGCAGCCATGGTGCCTGCCTCCCGGGAGGTCTTGGCAGGTACACGGGACATGACAACACCAGGATATGGCCCCACCTGAGGGCCAGCCCACAGAGGACAGCATGCTCAGGGACAGGCCATATTCTTCTCCACTGGTACCCCAGGTCCTAAGAACCCCAGCCACGATGAGATCTAGTATCTTCCCACGATACAAACCATTCTCAGCCTGAGCTCAGGACACCCCAGGCCCTTCTGCAGCTGTCATCCCTCAGTGCAAACACGGCCCCTGTGCTGCATCTAGCTGAGGATGTCTCCAGAATTCAGGAGACTGGCCAGGGAGGCTGTGATGGCCCCAGCTGAGTGGTCTGTGCACCCGGACTGAAGGGGTCCTCGCACCCAATGAGCATCCTCTTAATATAAGGCAGGTGTGCTTCCCTGTCTCCAGCTGCCTTTGTAATGGCACTTCTACCCTGGCAAATTTATGAACTACCAGCACTCCAGAACCCTAATACTAACCTTAAGCCTCTTCAAAACCCTAACCCTCTCCCTAATCTTAACACTATCCCTAAGCCTAACCCTCATCCTAGCCCTAATCCTAATACACTCCCTAACCCTAAACTTCTTCCTGGCCGTAACCATCTTCCTAACCCTCTCCCTAACCCTAACTGTCTACTAAACCCAAACAGTCTCTCTACTACAACTCTAATACTCTCCCTAACCCTAAGTATATCCCTAAGCCTAACCCTCAGCCTAACCCTAACACTCTTGCTAACCGTAACCCTCTACCTAAGGATAACCATCTTCCTAACCCTTTCCCTAATTCTAACAATAACCCTCTATTCTCAAATTAACCCTAAGTCTCCTAACCCTAACCCTCTCCCTCTCTTAATGCTAACACTCTCTCTACCCAAACCCCAACCCTCTCCCTAACCATAACCATCTTCCTAACACTTTCCCTAACGCTAACCCTCTACTTAACCTTAACACTCTCCCTAACACTAACAATAAACCTAGTCCTAACCCTCTCCCTAATCCTAACACTCGCCCTAACCCTAGCCCTAAGCCTCTCCCAAACCTTAACCCTAACCCTCTAATCCTAACCCTCTCCCTAACCCTAACCCACCTGGTGCTGAGCTCCAGGCCAGGCAGGTGAGCACAGGGGGTGTCAACAAACAAGGGCTGGGACCCACCCAAATGCAGGGCAGGGGGCACAGGAGTGGCCGAGGGTTGGATCCCAGCAGAGGAGGCTGCATCTACCAAGGCTCAGCAGGAGGGTCCTGGGCCTTGGGACAGGGCAGTGCCACCTGGCAGCTCCCCGTACCCTGCTCAGTCATCCCCACCACGGGGTGTCCCCATTTCCGAGGTGCCTGTGGCCCGCAAAACCCATGCTCACCAGCGTGTGCCGCTTCATGTGCTCGCGCCGTGTGAACTTCTTGCCGCAGATCTCACAGGGGTAGGGCCGCTCCCCGGTGTGCGAGCGCATGTGGCGCTTGAGGATGCACTGGTGCATGGCCGAAAAGCTGCAGTACGGGCACTTGAACTTCTTCCTGATCACCGTGAACTCGTTCACTGGAAAGCAAAGGCACCAGGCGTCAGCCACACCCCTGACCGCCAAGCCACACCCCCAGCTGCCAAGCCACACCCCTAATTGCCCTCGGCCACACCCCCAACCGCCAAGTCACACCTTCCAACTGCCTCGGCCACACCCCTAGCCACCAAGCCACACCCCCAACCGCACTCTCGACCACACGCTCGATTGCCAAGCCACACCTCTGACCACCTCTGGCCATACACCTGACTGCCACTGCCACACCCCCGACCACTGAGACCACACCCCTGACCTCTCTTGGCCACACCCTTGACTTCCAAGCCACACCCCTGACTGCCCTAGGCCTCACTCTGGACTACCTCAGATATACCCCAGATCACCACGGCCACACTTCTGACTGCACAGGGATCTCGGCCCCCTGGTGGGGATGGGGGTAGGGGTAGGGAGGGGAAAGTGGGAAGGGGAGCCCCTACTGCTCCCACCACAGCGCCAAGCCAGGCCTCTCAGCCCCTAAAGAGATGGTCCACTCACAGTGCACCCATTTGTGCACCCACTGTTGCAGCAGTGCCAGCAAGACTGACCCCGGGCTCAGGGTCCACTCTCAGGGGCTCTTCTAAACAAAGTCCAGAGACCACTGGGGACAGGCTAGAGCCCAGCGTAGGCAGCAGAGGTGGGATGGGCGACCCTGCATGCCTCACCTGTCCCTGTCAGACCCACCTCAGCGCCCTCAGGCCTCACTGAGCAGGTGGCAGTCCTTGGTGACAGGCCCCGGGCACAGTGTGGGATCAGACACATCTCACTGAGGCACTGAGGCAGCAGATGACAGACAAGCACCAGAAGAACATGGGCACAGAGGATGAGGTGTGGATGCGACTCACACTCTGGGCCCTGCTGCCAGGTGGAGCCAGCAGGCTGCAGGAGAAACCACCATGGTTCTATTGAGTCTGTCCCAACCTGGGTCCAGGAGCCGCCCAGAGGCAAAGACTCCCACCCCGTCTCCAAAACATGTGCCCTGGAGCTGGCCTCAAAACACAGGAGACCCTAGTACCCCAGTGCCATTCTGCTGCTCAGGCCTAGCCACGGCGAGTCAGGCTTGGGAATGGCTAACGGGAGAGCCCAGAGCACCACCACGAGAACACCTAACTCAGTGAGGCTCCCCACCCCTGGGGTCACTGTGAGCTCCATCCACACCCACGTGCCAAGAGTGCTTTGCTCTGGATTTAGAATGTACATGTTGCGGTCTCACTATGTTGCCCAGGCTGGTTTAGAACTCCTGGCCGCAAGCAAGCCTCCCACCTAGGAGTGCTGAGATGACAGGTGTGAGCTGTAGTGCCCAGCCCATCCAGCTTTTTGCTGTCTGAACATACCTCATTTATTCAACAGACCCTACAGTGGAACCTTTGTTTTCATGTTTTACCCTGTAGACACCACTTCCATGAAGTCCCTGTGGGTGAATCCTCGCACCCATCTGTCACCCCCGAAGATACAGCCTGAGACATGGAAATGCTGCCTGACCCTCTGGCCTCAGTTCTGGGCCCGTGCAGGGGCATCTGCTGAGGCTCTGGGGATGCGGATGGGCTCCTGAAAGGCAGGTCGGGTGAGGAAATTCGATGTCTCTGGGAACGCCCCTGTGTTTCACTGGAGCATGTCTGTGCAGCTGAGATACAGACAGCCGAAGAGGCCCAGTCTGGCATGGCAGCAGCAAACACGGACAGCAGCCTGTGACCAGCTGGGGCACGTCCATCCGCGGTGCACACACCACACCTGGCAGCTCCTGAGGAGGAAAAGCTCAGCTTCCCCATCTCTCTCTGACAAGACTGTCCCTGCCTCAGGTCTCTATAAATTAGGCCACAAGGATGTCCCTCCTCCTTCGCACCCTGTCATCCGATGACACACCCACAAGCAAATGTGCTACACCTTCTAGGGTGGAAAAGGGAATAAGGAAATGAGTTTTCAGATTATTCATTTTATTGTATGTATTGTTGATTTATTTTTTGTTGTTGTTGTTTTTGGTTTTTTTTGAGTTGGAGTCTCACTCTGTCGCCCAGACTGGAGTGCAGTGGCCGCTCCTGACCACTGCAGCCTCGACCTGCTGGGCTCTGGCGATCCTTCCGTCTCAGCCTTCTGAGTAGCCAGAATTACAGGCACGCACTACCATGCCTGGCTGATTTTTTGATTTATTGTAGCGATGAGGTCTCGCCAAGTTGCCCAAGTGGGTCTCGAACCCGCAGGCTCAGGCAATCCACTCACCTCAGCCTCCCAAAGCGCGGGATTACAGGCTGAGCCACCAAGCCCGGCTTGTATTGTTGATTTATTTAAGACAAGGTCCTGCTCTGTGGCTGAGGTTGGAGCGCAGTTGCATGATCATAGCTCAATGCAACCTCAAATTCCTAGCCTCAAGCAATCCCTCTGCCTTGGCCGCCCAAAGTGTGTTGGGATGACAGGTGTGAGCCACTGTGCCCGGCCATAGTATTTTATATAAGACAAATTTTTTGGGAATATATTCATTCATAGTTTCTATTCTGCTTCTACAAACATGAAAATTAAAATGTTCAATTATCACATCTTTTAGCCATCTCTACTTAATAATTCAGACCTGTACATTAAATGCTTATCTCGGCCGGGCTTGGTGGCTCAGCCTGTAATCCCAGCATTTTGGGAGGCTGAGGTAAGTGGATTTCCTGAACCCCTGGGTTTGAGACCAGCCCAGGCAACTTGGCAAGACCTCGTCTCCACAATAAATCAAAAATTAGCCAGGCATAGTAGAGCTTTCCTGTAGTTCCAGCTACTTGGAAGGCTGAGGCAGAAGGATCACCAGAGCCCAGCAGGTCAACGCTGGGCTGGCCGTGAGAGTGCCACTGCACTCCAGCCTGGACAACAGAGTGAGAATCCAACTCAAAAAATAAAATAAAAGCTTATCTCTGCAAAGAAAACCTGAATGTTTTTCCTGGAAAAATAATTCAGAACAGACATGAGAGTGACTCATCACAGTAACCCCATCCGAATAAGCATGACTGGCAGACTGTCCCTCACAACTGGCACTTTCTGAAGTGACCCTGCAGCAACACATTTTCATCTTGTTTTTTCTTCTCCTCCCCCTCCCCCACTTTCTTTTGAGACACAGTCTCACTCTGTCACCCAGGCTAGAGTGCCCTGGCATGATACAGCTCACTGCAGCCTTGAACCCTTAGGTTCAAGCAATCCTTCTGCCTCAGCTGTTCGAGTAGCTGAGACTACAGGTGCACACCACCACACCCAGCTAATTTTTTAAAATTTTTGTAAAAATGTGGTCTTGCTATGTTGCACAGGCTGGTTTTGAACTCCTGGCCTCAAGCAATCCTCCTGCCTCAGCCTCCCAAAGTGCTGGGACTACAGGTGTGAACCATCACGTCTGGCTACATTTGGGCATTTTCATAATGTATTATTTTCCTGTTGCTGCCATAACAAAGTGCCACAAACTGGGTTGCTCAAAACAACATAAATTCATTCTCTTGCAGCTCTGGAGGCCACAGGTCTGAGATCAAGGTGCCTCAGGGCTATGCTCCCTCTGGAGGCTTCAAGGTAGGGTCCTTCCTGTTTCTTCAGCTTTCCGCGGCTCTAAGCATCCCTTGGTTTGTGGTCACGTCGCTCCAGTCCCTGCCTCCATCTCCATGTGGCCTCCTCCTCTTTCTTTCCTCTTCTGTCGCTTATGAGGATACTTGTCACTGGACCAAGGGCCCACCTGGAAAGCCCAGGATGAGCTAATTTTGAGATCCTTAATTTAACCACATCTGCACAAACTGTTTCCAAACAGGGTCACAGTCACAGGTTCTGAAGATTAGAACATGCACCTATGTCTTTGGGGCACGGGGTCACCATTCGATCCACCACATTTAAGTAACAGCCTTGGCCAAGGGAAATTCTTCACTATTTTTTTTTTTTTTTTTTGAGTTGGAGTCTCACTCTGTCGCCCAGACTAGAGTGCAATGGCACACTCCCGGGCACCGCAGCCTCAACCTGCTGGGCTCCGGCGATCCTTCTGCCTCAGCCTTCCAAGTAGCTGGAACTACAGGTGTGCGCTACCACACCCGGCTAATTTTTTTTTTTTGATTTATTGTAGAGATGAGGTCTCGCTTGCCCAGGCGGGTCTCGAACCCGCGGGCTCAGGCAATTCACTCACCTAGGCCTCCCAAAGCGCGGGATTACAGGCTGAGCCACTGAGCCCGGCCTCACCATTATTATTAAAATAATTTCTCATTGGAAACATCTTCCACAATGTATTTGTGGTTTACAGTCTACACATCTTAGAATAGCTTTAACATCACATAGGTTCATTCCCATCAACACTAATCAAGCCTTAAAAATCCATATGGTAAGAGTCATTAAAACAAATGAAAATGCATAAAGATCATTACATAAAACAGGCACTCTGCCAAACCATCTTAAGAGTAGCCAAGAGTCAAGTGTCCTCATGAGGAAAAGGCCAGCGTCCAAGTGAACAACTCGTAGCAGCAGGCCACCCAGAACGTGAAGCTCAGGGACATCTGAGACAATTGCTGGAACTCATGCCCAACTGGAGGCTCTCCTGCAAACTCTGGACAAAGCAGGGGCTCAGACCCCTCAGACACTCCCGATTGTGGGAGCACCCAAAGTCCTATATAAGCCACTGTATGCAAGAATATTCCAGAACCTCTTCCTAACAGTGTCCACAATGGCCAGAAACCACCAGGGAACCAAAGATACTGGCAGGTGGGCTGTGTGTTCAGAGGGAAGGAGGTGCCTTCTGGAGGGCACGTGGGCCGCTCTGGCCTCAGCCACCAACTCATCTGGATATTTAACATCCAGGCCTGAGCATAATTTTCAAAGTGCTCTTCCAGCGCATTTCAGAATGAATCCACGCAGGCACCATACGCTGTTTTTCCATTTACAGAGTTCTTGAGCTGTCACTTGCTTTGTGTTAGAATTTGTGGAATTATAATGTGTCCAATTTTTGAGTTGGAGTCTCACTCTGTCACCCAGGCTGGAGTGCAGTGGCATGCTCATGGCCACCGCAGACTCAACCTGCTGGGCTCAGGCGATCCTTCCACCTTAGCCTTCCAAGTAGCTGGAACCACAGATGTTCACCACCACACCCGGCTAATTTTTTGATTTATTCTAGAAATGATGTCTTGCCAAGTTGCCCAGGCTGGCCTTGAACCCCTGGACTTGGGCTATTCTCTCACCTCCACCTCTCAAAGTGCTGGGATTATAAGCGTGAGCCACTGCGACCAGCTCAAATCATTTTAAAAAAAGTTTTTAGCCTTGCATAAAGTGCAGGTAGCATATACATATGGCTCAGTGAATATGATCTACGCCCATACCCACATACCACCGCTTATGGTATGTCCAAGGCACGCACATCCCCAGCAGCCCCTTGGCGCCCCCAAAGACCGCAGCTGCCCTGCCTGGATCACCATGCACTTGTTTAGCTGTTCTGGGGCTGCATGTATGTGGGCTTACAGGCCATGCTGGCTTCACCCATCTCGTGGTCCCCATGCTGCTGCCCAGAGCAGTGTCTGTTTTTGTTTGTTGCTGTGTAGTACTCCATGGTATGTTACACCTCAATGCATCCGTTCTGTGGATGCCAGTTTGGACCTACTGAGCAGTGGTACTCAAACAGCTCTCACACATGCCTCAATGGCATCAGCTCTCATTTCTGCAGGATATAGGTCCGAGAAAGGATGTCTGGATCACATGGTATTCAATATTTTATAGTTTTCTGTAGAGGTCTTGCATATTTTTTGTTTGATTTATTTCAAAGCATTTGATGTCCTATAAATGGAATTTTTTTTTTTGAGTTGGAGTCTCACTCTGCCACCCAGACTGAAGCACAGTGGCATACTCACAACCACATACAGCCTCGACCTGCTGGGCTCAGGTGATCCTTCTGCCTTAGCCTTCCAAGTAGCTGGAACTCCAGGCACGTGCCACCATACCCAGCTAATTTTTTGATTTATTGTAGAAATGAGGGCTCGCCAAGTTGTCCAGGCTGGTCTTGAACCCCTGGGCTCAGGCAGTTTTCCTGTCTCCACTTTCCAAAGTGTGGGATTACAGGTGTGAGCCACCACCCCAGGTCTGTTTGTTAATATACTGAAATATGGTGGACTTTTGCATATTGACTCAATATTCAGTATTTTTGGTAAATTCACTTATTAAATCAAATGGCTTCTAGAGTCTTTTAATTACTATATGTGTAATCATGCCATCTGCAAACAGTGACAGATTTACTTATTCCTTTCCAATCTTGACTCCCTTGGCTCCTCTAATTACCTTAGTGCATTGCTTAGGATGGGGGTGGGGCTTAGGGGCAAGGGGCACTCGAGCTAGAAGGTGCCGGCTCTCATGTGCCACCCTATACACGCACAAGATCTCCAGTCAACTCTGAACGTAAACAGTGATGGTGGCCAGGCTCATCTTGCCCCCAAACTCAGGCAAAGTCGTCATTATTTCATATTAACCATGATGTTAACTATTATTTTTATAGATACCTTTTATCAGATTAAAAACATTTCTTTCTACCCCAAGTTTGCCCAGAATTTTTATCATGAATGCTACTGCATTTTATCAAAAGTGTTTTCTGTATTTATTGAGGGGATGATAGGGGTTTTTCTCCATTATTCTGCTAATGTGGTGAATTACGCAGATGGATTTCCAAATGCTGACTTGACGTTGAGTTCCTGGAATAAGCCCACCTGACAATGTGCTATCACTGGATTCAATTTGCTAGTATTTAATAGTTGTGCATCTGTGCTGAGTGATAGTGCCTACCATTTTCCTTTCTTGCGATGCCTCGCCAGGTTCTGGGATTAAGGCGATGCCAGCCTCACCTGGGAGGCTGGAAAGTGTTCCCTTTTACTAGTCTCTGGAAGTTTGTATAGAGCTGACATTTCTTCCATTAACATTTGAAGAATTAATGAGTGAAGCCATCGGACCCTGGCGCTTTCTCTATGAGAGGATTTTACAGTTATTAATTCAGTTTCCTCAGATCACAAAACTATTGAGAGTTTCTCTTTTTGCTTCAGTTTTGGTCCACTGTGTTTTTCAAGAAATTTACTCATTCCCTCCAACTTGTCAAATGTATTGGCATAAAGTTGTGCATAATGTGCTCTTATAACCTTTCCAGTATCTGTAGGCTCTGTAGTAGTGATCTCTCTTTATAACTTTTACTGGTAATTCGTACTTTCCTCTCTTTTTACTGATCATTTTTGACAGTAATTTATCAGCCTTGTTAACCTGCTCAACACACCCCTTCCAGCATGCTCATTTGTGCAAGTCTACTCTCTATTTCATTGGTATCTACTCTTCATCCCTTGTACTTTCTTTAGGTCTCTCCCACCCCCCACTGGACTAGTTCTTGGTATAAACTACTTTCTTTAGGTTTAATGTGCTATTTTTTCTCACTTCTTAACACAGAAATTTAGAATCATTCTTTCTTTCCTAACAAGTGCAATTAATGCTATAAACTTTCCTTAAACACTGCTTTAGATGTGGCCTAAAAGTTCTGATATACTTTCCAGCGTGACTTATTCTTCTATTTGTGGATTATGTCAAAGTATGTTGCTTGACTTACATGCATTTGGATATATTCCAGTGTCTTCCTCCTACTGATCTCCAACTTCAGTTTGCTAAAGTCAAGAACATATTCTGTATGATTTCAGTCCTTTGATATTTGTTAGACTTACTTTATGGCACTGGTTTATTTTTTAAAATGTTTCCTGTACATTTGGAATACTCTGCACTTGTTTGGTATAATGTTCAAATTGGGCTGTATTGTTAGAGGCCAATATATGTGTGAACTTAGGTGCAAGACTCTTAAACAAAACATTAGCACGTTGAATCTAATGATACAGAAAAAGAATAACAGCTTGTGACCAGACAGGTTGCCCCAGGAATTCATGGTTAACTTAACATTTGAAAACTGTGCGGGGTGTGGTAGCTCAAGCCTATAATCCCCAGCACTTTGGGAGGCTGAAGCGAGAGGATTGCCTGAGCCTGCGGGTTTAAGACCAGCCTGGGCAACATGGTGAAACCTTGTCTCTACAATAAATCAGAAAATGAGTTGGGTATGGTAGCACGTGCCTGTAGTTCCGGCTACTTGGAAGGCTGAGGTGGAAGGATCACCTGAGTCTAGCAGGTCAAGGCTGCAGTGGCCAGGAGCATGCCACTGCACTCCATCCTGGGTGACAGGGTGAGACTCCAACTCAAAAAAAAAAAAAAAGAAGAAGAAGAAGAAAACTGTGTTCATATCTTCTCTATCCTTACTGAGATTTTGCTTGCTGTCCTATCAACTACTGAGAGAAGAATGTTTTAAAATCCCCAGTTAACCTTCACAATGAATATTTGTACACCTAACCCTTGACTGTACCCCACAATTTAAAAATAAATTTTAAAAAAAGAAAAAAATCCCCAATTATAATTGTGGACTTGTCTATCTCTCTTTTTTAAGTACTTCTGACTTTTAGATCACATATTTTAACACCGAGCTGTTAGAAGTATACACACTTAGGACTGTAATATTTACTCCTGAACAGACCCTTTTTCATCATGTAATTCCCTCTTGAGTAAGACTTCTCAAAGTTTACTTCAGTATTAACATTGCTATACTGACTTTCTTTAGGTAAGTGCTTGTTTGGTTCATCTTTCTTTTTTTTAATTTTATTTATTCGCTTATTTATTTAGAGACAAGGTATCTCTCTGTCACTGAGGCTGGTGTGCAGTGGCGCAATTATAGCTCACTCCAGCCTTGACTTCCTGGGTTCAAGCAATCCTTCCGCCTTGGTCTTTCAAAGTGCTGGTGTTACAGGCATGAGCCACCATGCCTGGCTTTAGTCACAAATCATTATCACTTTGCAAAAGATGCAAGAACCACACAACAGCTAACCCTCATCTATTCCCTTCCCCTGCATGCTATTACTACATGCTATATATTTTACTCCTAATTATGTTAAAAACCTACAAAGAGTATACATGTTGCTTTAAACATTCAAGTTTCTTTTACATTACCCCCACAGTTACCCTTTCGGGACTTTTTATTCCTTCATTTCTGTGCTTTCATCTGGGACACTTTTTCTTTAGCCTGAAAGACATTTTTTCATACTTCTTGCCATCCGGCAGTGACTTTTCTTGGTCATGTTTTCTATAGCCTTATATTGGAAAGACTGTTTTTGCTGGGTATAGAATTTCTAGTTATCAACGTTTTCCTTCAAACATCTCGAAGATGTCATTCATTGTCTGCTAGTTTCTGTTGAAAAGTCAGCCATTAGTCTTGTTGTTGCTCCTCTAAACATTAAGCATTTTTTCTCTGGCTGATTTTAAGATTTCTTTCTGGTTTTGGTTTTCAACAGTTTCACTATAATGTGCCTAGATTTTTTTGTTGTTGTTTTAGTTGGTTTGGAATTCATTCTGCATTGAGTTCACTGAGATTCCTGAATTTGTGGTGTAATGTCTTTCATCCGTTTTGGAACACTCTTAGCTACTGTCTCTTTAGATATTGTGTCTGCTCCATATTCTCTCCTCTCCCATTCTAGAACTCCAATACACATACATTAAACATTTTCACTGAGTTCCATGTGTCTCTTTGTCTTTTCCCCCATTCTTTTTGTTTTCCTCTGAGCTGTAGCATAAGTATTTCCTATGGATCTGTCTTCCAGTTCTCTGATCCCACCTTCTATTGTGTCCCCAACTGCTACTGGCCTATCCAGAGAATTCCTAATTTCAGATATTGTATTTTCAGTTCCAAAGTTTTCACTTGATTCTTTTTTATACATTCTCATTCTCTTAAAAGTCTACATGTTTTAAATCTAGTTTGTCCATCATGTGCTCGATTTTCTTGAATATGTTAGCTATAGATAATCATTGAGTCTCTGTCTGATAACTGCAATATCTGTGTTTCCAGGTTGGTTTTAGTCATTTAGTCCTGTCATTTGGCACATAATGTAACTTCCTATTAGATGCTAGATATGGTGAATGAAGAGTAGATACACTTCAGACAATGTCACCTTTTTCCAAAGATAGTTAAGGTTGTGATATGTTTTTGTCTCTGGCAAGCAGACAGATTCTGGAGAATTACACTGTCCTTGTGGAGGCTTCATTTTAGCTTTTAGTGCTGCTTTTATTTGGTTTTTGGGTAGTTCCAGGGAGTGAGACTTACTTTTGTTTTAGTTCCAGGGAGTGCGGTCCCTCTGGGGTCTCATCTTTTCTTTTCTTTTTTTTTTTTTTTTTATTTGGAGTCTCACTCTGTCACCCAGACCGGAATGCAGTGGCACGCTCCCGACCACTGCAGCCTCGGCCTGCTGGGCTCTGGCAATCCTTCCACCTCAGCCTTCCAAGTAGCCGGAAACACAGGCGTGTACTACCATGTCTGGCTAATTTATTTATTTATTTATTGTAGAGACGAGGTCTCACCAAGTTACCCAGGCAGGTCTCGAACCCATGGACTCAGGCAATCCACTCACCTCAGCCTCCCAAAGTGCTGGGATTACAGGCTGAGCCAATGAACCCGACCTGGGGTCTCATCTTAAAGCTAGAGTGTTTCCCTCCCTTCCCCTTGCCTGGGCTTGGCTCTCATCTTGTGTCCTAGTGAGCACACTGTGTAGACTTCGGCTGTGCAACATAGCCTCTGCCCAGTGCTGTTCCTGCTGGGATTCTCACAGTGTCGCTCTCTGTGTGTGTGTGTGTGTGTGTGTGTGTGTGTGTGTGTGGTGTGCTTCAGAGGCTGGGGGGTTTGTCTGAAGATTTAGGGGCTCTTTCTCTCTGGTTTCTTGCTTTTTGAGATTTTGTCCCTCAAGCCCCAGCTACTCTGGCTGCCTTGATGAACAACCTTCATACCCATAGCACAAAAATACAGCTGCTTTCTGCTTAGCTTGTTTCCTGCTCTACAGTTTTGAAAACACGCCGGAGACACAGCTGGGGTGAGGTGCACCTTGTCTTTGTCCTTCCCTGCCTCAGGGACCACAGCCTTCGTCCTGCACTGGTCACCCTTCAGGGTGTGTGTGTGTGTGTGTGTGTGTGTGTGTGTGTGTGTGTGTATGTGCGCGCGCATGTACACGCGTTCACATGCACACACACATGCACGTGGTTTCTTGTTTTGGTTTTTGTTTTGTCAAGCCTTTCAAATAGTTTTCAAAACAAGTTAGTCATGGCTGAAACTGGAAGTTTAAAAAGTTTTCTTCAAAGCAAATCCTCCTTAAAATATATTAATGCGGTCAGGTGCAGTAGCTCAGCCTGTAATCCCAGCACTTTGGGAAGCCAAGGCAAGAGGATTGCCTGAGCCCAGGGGTTTGAGACCAACCTGGGCAATTTGGTGATACCTCATCTCTACAATAAAATCACAAAAAACGAGCCAGGCATAGTGGTGTGCATCTGTAGTTCCAGCTACTTGGAAGGCTGAAGTGGAAGGATTGCCAGAGCCCAGCAGGTCGAGGCTGCACTCTAGCCTGGGTGACAGAGCGAGACTCCAACTCAAAAAAAAAAAAAATGGAAATCCAATGCAAGCTGGCCCAAGAAAACAACCCCAAAAATATGGGTTGTATGATTTTACATAGCTCAGAAGCTCAAGGGTAGCTTCAGGCACAACTGGATCCAGCACCTCAAACAATATATTATCATAATTCAATCTCTGTTCTTCTCTCAGCTTTACTTTCCTCCATGATGGATTCCTTCTCCGGCAAGCTTTTCCCTTGGAATAATGCCCGGCACTTCCAGATTTTCATATCCCCAGTCTCAGGTCAGTGGAAATGGCTACATAACAATTACCTAAGAGATACTCAAGGAAATTTTGGAGAATTTCGGAGAATATTTCTGTTCTCCTTCTGGGAACAAGGAAGGATTGCTCTGAGACCATGTGACTAGGTTTAGCCCAAAAAATATGAAGGGAAGTGACTTTTCCACACCCAGGTAGGAGTTTTAAGTGGCCTATTAGCCACACTTCCTTTCTTTGCCATGATGATCATAGTCTTCCGTGTCAAGGTAGGACTTTGTCAACCTGGGTCACTATGAACAGAGCCCCCAGGTCTCATCTCTTCTCTCTCAGGTTGGCCTCATGGTAGACAAAGAGCTGCTCAGTCTCACTTCCAGTATTGGACCACTTGCCAACCAAGGCTATCCTTTCTATTTGTTCCACTCTAGAAAGAATAGAAAGACTCTGTTTGTTCCACTCTAGAAAGTCTAGAAAGACTCTCTTTCTACAGAGTCTTTGTGAATTCTCTCAAGTCACGTCTTCTAGAAAAATCTCTAGTCTCCCTCAATACCTCCATCTCTATCACAGACCAGATGCTTACAACTCCCACTGGTCAATACCACATGGCCTATCATAAAATGCAAAGCAAAACTTGGTGGCTTAAACCCTGTGTCCAGATAGATTTGTGCAAATATCTGGGAGCTGGCAATCCTGGTCTTTACTTCTTTTAAACTGTGAACCCTTGGTTGGTTTGGTTTTTCATTGCTTCGCATGAGCAAATGAATCACCTCTGGTTATCCCTTTTCATTATCTAAAGGAGGCAGTTTTTCAGCATTTGTGTGGCTTTACCCAGGAATAGCCTCAAGATATTTATAATAGTGAACTGATATTAGGCTCAGCCTGTATAAGACACGCCTGCATAAGATACAGACAGTCTGGTGGCACAGGAGTCATCCAACACTTCCCATCCTTCCCAGATCATAAAGTGGACATCACTTACCCAACACCTGAATTTTCTAAGCTCTTCCCTTCCGTCACAGCCTTTCTCTCCTCTGCTGCTCTCTGCTGACAGCTGGAAAACCCCACCTGTGTAATTCTCTTCCAACCCACCCCCTTATCACTGAAGTGCCTTGCTCCCAGGCGGCTAGCAGAGAGGACGGTAGCTGGATGAATTCATTTATACCATGACTTTAATTACTGATAAGAGCTTGATTATAAACTTTCTCAAAGGCATTGGAAAGTTAAAAGAGGGTTCTTTTAGATAGTAGCACACATCAAACTAAGCTCGTGAAATCTGTGTGCTTTTCATTTCCCTCCGAGCAACGCCTCTCTGTCTCTACTAACAAAGCCTTGGGTACTCCATGGTTTATTAGGCCGAAACTTACCCAAGCAACACAGTCACATGAATATAGCTTTGTGCTTTTAGACAATGACTACTTGAGAAAACCTGGCCTTTCCCCCCACTCTTCCATTCAACCTGTGTTCTCCTACTCAAAAACAAAGGGTCATCCTCCCATGTTGTCATCTGCTCTGCCCTGCTCTTGGGGAGTCTAGTGGGGGAAACAGGCCTATAAACAGAGACATTGCAATTCCATGGGGTGAGAACAGAAAAAGTGATGGCAACAGGGCACTGGAAAGGCACTGTCCCCTTGGAACTCTTGCATTTACTTTAAATGCAAAAGGTCCAGCCGGGCTTGGTGGCTCAGCCTGTAATCCCGCGCCTTTGGGAGACTGAGGTGAGTGGATTGCCTGAGCCCGCGGGTTCGAGACCCGCCTGGGCAAGCGAGACCTCATCTCTACAATAAATCAAAAAATTAGCCGGGCGTG
>CAUYQG010182045.1:0-11774 GCA_963574415.1 Tarsius wallacei
GAAAATCATTGTATAAAAGGACTGGTAGTTCTGCATGGAGGATAAGGTTTAAAAAAGGGGAGGGGCGGGTTCGATGGCTTGGCCTGTAATCCCAGCACTTTGGGAGACTGAGGCGAGTGGATTGCCTGAGCCTTCAGGGTCAAGATCAGCCCAGGCAACTTGGCGAGACCTTGTCTCCACAATAAACCAAAAATTAGGTTTGGTAGCGCGTGCCTGTAGTTCCGGCTTCTTGGAAGGTTGAGGCGGAAGGAATGCCAGAGCCCAGCAGGTCAACGCTGGGGTGGCCGTGAGCATGCCACTGCACTCCAGCCTGGGCAACAGAGTGAGACTCCAACTCAAAAAAAAAAAGAACTGGCAATGAGTATTTAAATCAATCAAATACATACATATAAATAAAAATAATTGCTGTTAAAATGCTTTAAATATATTGGAAAGACCTAAATTATGGAAAAAGATTTTTAATAAAAATGGAATCATTGTATAATAACAATCTGGATCAATGTCTCTAGACTGGAATAAAAGGTGAGGAAACAAGAAGAAGGAAGTTGCTAGGTAGGCCCAGGGAAAGTAAAATTGGATAATGTGAAAAGCAAAGGCTAAATATAGTTATTTGAAAAACTTAGAAGTTCTGTTTGTACCATATAAAACAAGATTTTTCTCTTCCAAATTCCTTCAAAAGATAAAATCAAGAAAATACAGTTTGTATAGCAAAACACACAAAAATTTGCAAATAAAATGGAAATAATAAAAACAAGATAACAAAAGCAAAGCCAAACATAACAGTTATGGCAATAGGTGGAAGCAGGATAAAGTTACGTACCAAAAGGAAAACACTTTCAGATTTGGTAACAAACACATCCAGATTGTAAAAAGACATACCTAAGAAATAATTTAGAAGGTTTAAAAATAAAAGATGAATATTAATATAGTGTGAAGACAATAACAGAAAAACCAGTGGTGGTGTATTATTACAATACAAAAGGGCACTCGAATCCATCATCCTTAAATGGGATCAAAGAAATATTTTATATTAATAAATGGCACAATTAAGATAAAGATATAATAATCATATACCTTATAAGCCAAGTCATACCATATTATATTAAATTAATAATAATATGCCAGGCATGGTGATTCACACCTGTAATCCCAGAACTTCAGGAGGCCGAGGTGAGAGAATTGCTTGTGCTCAGGAGTTCAAGGCCAGCCTAGGTAACACAGCGAGACCTTGTCTTTACAAAAAAATTTAAAAATTAGCCAGATATGGTGGGGCATGCCTATAGTCTCAGCTTCTCAGGAGGCTGAGACAAAAGGATCACCTGAGCTCAGGATGTTGAGGCTCTGGTAAGCTGTAATCGTTCCACTGTACTCCAGTCTGGGTGACAGAGTGAGATTCCCAGCTCAAAAACAAAAACTAAAAGAAAGAGTGATCAATGAGAAATATGAAAGGAAACGAAAGGACTGCAATCATCATAGCATAATGTGTTTTATATCCACCAGTTTAACAGATTAAATAGACAAAACAAGTCATGATTTGAATTATATATTTTTGTGTTCATAAACATATTATTTTGTTAAAAATAGAATTTACATCAGTGAACAAACAAAAAGTGGTATAGACATACAATGAAAATATTATTTGGCCTTAAAAAGGAATGAAATGCCAACACATGCTACAATGTAGATGAACCTTGAAAACATTATGCTATGAAATAAGCCAGACCAGACACAAAAAGACAAGAATTGTATGATTCCACCTATACAAGGTACCTACATGCAAAAACCATTGGCATAAACTCTGATACATCTATACCATGGAATATTACTTAGCAACTTAAAAAAAAAAAGCAAATGCGATAATTTGGATGAATCTCAAGGAATAATGCTGAGTGTAAAAAGCTAATCCCAAAGGATTACATATTGGATTATTTCGTTTGTGTAGCATTCTTGAAATGAGAAAATTAGTCAAATTTATAGAGATAGAAAGTTGAACAGAGGTTACCAGGGGCTTGGAGGAGGAGGAAATTGTTAAAGAGTTAAAATATTAAAAATAGAGTGATTGTTTAATGGTTACGGTGTCTGGGAAGATAAAAAAAGTTGTGGGGATGGACAGTGGTGACGGTTGCACAATAATGAGAATCTACTTAATGCCACTGAACTATACACTTAAAAATGATTAAAATGATAAATTTTGTTATGTATATTTTGCCATGATAAAAAATAAAAGAAAAAGGTAAAATAATAGTTTACCACTTCTTTTCAAGATCCTATGGAACTTTTTTTTTAGTGATACTGTTCTGTACTGCAAAAAAAACAAAAAAGCAGAAAATAATCAGATCATATCCTATGACCATAAGGCAATAAAAGTGAATTTTATGTAACAAATTTAAACACTACCACAATAACAAAATCTTTGCCAATTGGAGATTCAAAGCAGTGTTCTAGATGACTATTGGGTTTAAAATAAAATAAAGACTTTAGAAACCGTTGAAAAATTATTGAAAATACATGTGAACAATACTTAGCAAAAAATAGAAAAGATATATTTAAAAATTTAGTAACATTAAATGTTTATAGTATCAACAAGAAAAATAAATATAAAACAGAAGCTATCAAGCCAAAAACTTAGAGAAAATATAAAAATGCAACAGTAATTAAAACAAATTTATTTCAAATTTTATTTGAAAATAATTATTCAAAACTCAAAAAGTGTGAATTAAAAAACGATATGAGAAATAACGTATTGTTTTAAAAGAAAAGTAAATAAATCTTAGGAAGATGATAAATAAAAAAAATAAATGAGAAATGAAAGGAAACAGACACAGGAAAATTTTTTTTAAAGGAAAAAATGCATGCATATTTATATTAATGTTTGAGATCAATGTTAGAAAGTCTGGGAGAAATGAATGAGTTTTAAGTATATATATAAATGATTTTTTAAATTGACTTAGGAAATATAAAATTTGAATAGACCTGTAGTCATGCATTATGAATTGACTTGCCAGACTCACATCAGTTTATGATCTACTTCAGAAGTAGGAAAAAATGGAAACTGCATAGTTTGTTTTATGAAGCAATCATAACTTTACTAATAAAACCAGACGAAAAGCAAAAACCATTGGCGTGAACTGTGGTACATCCATCCCATGGAATATTACTCAGCAATTTTTTTTTTTTAAAAAGCAAATGCAATAATTTGGGTGAATCTCAAGGAATAATGCTGGATGAGAAAAGCTAATTCTCAAAGTTTATATATTGGATTATTTCATTTATGTAACATTCTTGAAATGACAAAATTGACAAAATTACAGGAACAGAGAACAGATTAGTAATTGGCCTGGAGTTAGGGATGGAATGGAGGTGGGAGGGAAGTGAGTGTGATTTTGTAAGGACAAAATGAAAGATCCTTGTGGTAATGGAACTCTGGTGCGTCTTGACTTTGTCATGATGGACACATGAACTTACACGTGTGATCAAATTGTGTAGAACAAATCACACACACCTAAATAAAAATAAAACTAGGAATTTCTGAATTTAAAAAAAAAACTATAGGCAAAATTCACTTGAGTTCCAGAAAGCCCATTAAGTAAGTTAGACAGTATATTAAAAGAATGACCCACTATAATTAAACAGATTTTCTTCTGAAGATGCAAATCTATTATCACTAGCATTGTAACCAATAGTTTATAAACTACTGAGGGATTTCAGTTGATCACTTTAAGGAATACTAGAAAAGTACTTGATAAAAATTAAATACACATTTATATTTTAAAAACAAAAAGTACTCTTAGTAAACTAGAATATAAAGATGTTTTCATATCCTAATAAAGCCTTCCTTAAAACAATGAACAATGTCTTATTTGGGGCTCCAGTAGTTTTCTCATCAAAACAAAAAAGAAGAAAAGATTGCGATGGCCACCTCTTATTTAACATTGTTCCTGAAGTTCTCACCAATATTACAAGAGAGGAGGTAAAAATAAAAGAACCCCAATAAAGAGGAGACAAAATTAGTATTACTTGCAAGCAAAAATCAAAGAGGATATACTTAAAAGAGTAGTTTATTTGCTAGAAGCAAGTAATACAATGAGCAGACAGTACACAAATAATAGTTTTCCTAGGTACCAGCAATGATGAGCTGTAAAATGTTACAGGAAAGGATACACTCAGAATAGCAGCAAACAATATTAAATACCTATAAACTATCTTGCCAAAAATATATGTCTTTTAGGAAAACAACTACAAAACTTCACTGAGAAAAAAACTCTTTAATAGACATGTTGAGAAATGGGAAATGGGTGCACTGACTGTCATAAAGAATGAAGTAACTCTAAAATCATTTATAGTCTCAAAGTAATTCTTAACAAAATCCCAATAGAACTATTTTTGGAGCTTAATAAAATTAATATTAGTTCATCTGGTAAAATAAAAATAAGCACACAAGAAAGAAAATCTCGGAAAAGATAAAGAGGAAATTTTCCCTGTAGACATTAGTAATTAGAATTGTGTGATACCAGTGAAAAGCCCACAAACCACTGGAATAGACAAAATATTCCTGAAATATACAATAAAATATTTATAAGAAATGTATATGGAATAAAACAGCACAGAATGAATAATTTGGAAAAATGGGTTCTTTGTGAAAAATATTAAACCACAATTTTACATTATATCAAAATAAGTTTCAGAAAGCTTACAGATTTAATGTTAACAATTAACTCACCAAAACTAAAACTAGAAAAATAGTTAAACATTTAACTGACCTTTAAAGAGAACTAAGAAATTTTAATACATAGGACTGTAAAAATTTTGTGTATTATAAAATAAAGCAAACAAAAGTCAAAAGCAAGTTTGAAGACAGATATGTAACTAAGTGCATGTGTAAATAAATAAGAAAACCTTAACATTCCAACAACAACCAAAAAAAAAGGCACAGACATAGCAGACAATACTCTAAGGATTGACCAATCAGCCTATGAGAAAGTGTTTTTCTTTTGTAAATTCCTTGGGAAATTACAATTAACTGTTATTTACCATTTACCATTTCCAGGAGTTCTTTTAAAATTACTCAGCATTTGTGAGAGCATTATAAAAAGGAGGATTTGTGGACTAATGGTGACATGATAAATCTATAGATTCAATTGTCATGAAGGTAACTTGTTAATATGGGTCAATAATCACAAGTATTTTTAATCCAGTAATTAATTCAATTAATAGGAATTTATTCTAAAAATTGCCACATATGCACAAATATAAGGAACCTATTTATAAGCATCTAGGCATGTATGTGGATAATAAAGTCTACTTTTAATATTTATTAATTTAACTTATACTTGTGTAAATCAAATCTCATGTTAAACATTGATAAATTTTGATTTTTTTTTTTTATTTTTTTCCCTGCTGGAGTGCAGTGGTGCAATCATTCTTCACGGTAGTCTCAAACTCCTGGGCTCAAGGGACTCTCCCAATTCAGCCTCCCAAGTAGCTAGGACTACAGGCACAGGCCACCAAGCTTGGCTAATTATTTTATTTTATTTTTTTGTATATGCAGTCTTGCTATATTGCCCACGCTGGTCTTGAACTCCTGGCCTCAAGCCATCCTTTCATCTCAACCTCCCAAAGTATTGGGATTATAGGCATGAGTCACCACACCTGACCAGGTTATTTACCTGTATTTTTGACATCACTAGTGTCACTCTTTGTCATCTAACAGCTTTTCAGGGTGCATCATCTTCAGTTCCAGTTGAAAATACAGCCCTTTTTGAATCTGTGGAGGATGCTATCTTGGGAAATTTTACGGCAAGTCACAAATATTGATTCAGATGATTAGGAGAATTATTTTCCTTAATCCTAAGGGGTAAATTTTAGATCTCAATAATGAAACCATTTCCTGTATTACTTTTTATAGAGCTCTTTAAAAGGTTTATTTACAGTGATATCTAATACTTGAAATTTAAAAAACTCATACCTTCCAAGAATAATTTCTAAATCTGTATAAAATGTCTCCGCTTCTGTCAGGTGAATCTAAAAATATCTAAACTAGCATCAGATGAGGTCATTTAAGGCTAATATATCTCCACCAAACATAACATTTTGTTCAAAAGAGAATAATTTAAAGGTTGTCCTATATTACAAAAGGTTTTGTCAAATAAAAAAGTAAAATGGGCAGGCTTGGTGACTCAGCCTGTAATCCCAGCACTTTGGGAGGCTGAGGCGAGTGAATTGCCTAAGCCCGCGGGTTCGAGACCCACCCAGGCAACTTGGCGAGACCTCATCTCTACAATAAATCAAAAATTAGCCAGGCACTGTAGCGCGCACCTGTAGTTCCAGCTACTTGGAAGGCTGAGGCGGAAGGCTCACCAGAGCCCAGCAGCTGGTCGAGGCTGCGGTGGCCGGGAGCATGCCACTGCTCTCCAGCTTGGGCAACAGAGTGAGACTCCAACTCAAAAATAAAAATAAAAAAAAGATTAAAAAGTAAAGCTTTCTATTTTATGAGAGGTAATTATAGATTTAAAGAACAATTTTTACCATATATTGGAACTCATACAGTAATCATACATGGCACAAAGATTTCTATACAAGATTGTTTATTGAAGCATTATTTTAGAACAGTTAAAAGTCAAATGTCCAACAATAAAATGTACTGCAATTAACATTATATATCCATCAAATTTACTATCACATACTCATTAAAATTTTCTGTTAGAAAAATACTTAACAAAATTAAAAAAAATATTTGATGACATAAGGAAATGTTCGTAAAATAATTGAAAAATCCTATAGTAAAATTGTAGAGATATGGAGAAATGTGGAGATATGGAGAAATTGTAGAGATATGGAGAAATGTGGAGAAAATATGTATATATTTATATATATGCATGGGAAAAGACTAGGGGGAAACAAACACCAAGATATTTTGGTAATTACCTGCAGACTGTGATATTTGAGATAATTTTGGTTCTCTTCTTTATGCTTCCTTATCTTTTTCAAGCTGTTCTCAGTGAAAACGTGCTCATTCTATAATCAAAAAAGAACATTTGTCTTAAAAGTAAATAAAATCAAATCATTAATTACTGGTATTTAATCCATCAAAGGCTGCATTTCTCTTACTTTCCATGTTATATAAAGTATACATTCACTACTCTATAAACTCCACAGTGTAGCGTATTTATCCATGACTAATACTGCTTCATTCAACTACTGAGCAAACAGACACACAGTGTCCCTGTGCCCCATCTAGGCTAGCTGAGTAACAAAACTGATGACTGAGTCCTATAGCATTTACCTTATCTTATTGACTCCATTTTGGCCTGTTCTCACACAGTGTGCTTTTTCCCCTGGTTTTTCTGCAGTCTTTTTTCGTGGACCACAACAGTCGAGCTACCACTTTCATTGACCCCCGAATCCCTCTTCAGAATGGTCGTCTTCCCAATCACCTGACTCATCGACAGCACCTCCAGAGGCTTCGAAGTTACAGTGCTGGAGAGGTAACACTCCCCACACCCCACCTCCTACCCACCCTACCGTTCATACATCACAACCTCTGCCTTTCTGTGGGGCCAGAACTATTCCTTAGTAGCTGGGATCTAGGGTTGCCTGCTCCGGAAAAAACTAAGCTATAAGCATACTGCTCTGTAGAGAATGAATGAGAACTCTGGGACACCCACTCAACTTTCTAGACCTGTCTTCCAATTATCCTCCTTCGGCCTTGCCCTTGTCCAACCCCGTTACCACTACTAAAATTCTGTCTAGTTTAAAGGAAACTGAAAATGCAATGTCAGGAGATTCCTTCACTTACGGCTGAAATTATACCTCCTGAGGCACATGTGAATACTTAAAAGACCTTGGAACTGTAATGCAGTGTATGACTGACCTGAAACTTCTACCCCTCCATACAATTCTAGAAAAGACTCCAATACTGTATCCATGGACTAGAAACTGGGAGAAATGATGAGGTCACATGACTACTATATTCCCATCCTACTACTTGCTCTTCCTTGGTTTTATATCTTTTATCAGCAAGATGGCAGCCCTTCACTGTCGGTGCCTTTCTGAATTACTGTCTCTGTATCCCATACCCTTTCCTGTTCTTCTGTCTCAAGCCAAAACTCAAAATACAGCTCTTTTCTACTTCCAACCAGTTCCTGGTAATATTATGAGCAAATCCCTTTTCATGTCCTGACTAACATTTCCCTAGTATCTGTGCCTTCTTTTCATAGGAGTCACTAGGATCTCAACCTTAAGCAAACCATTTCTCATAAAATGGCTTGTAGAATTGGATTTCACTGAAGTAAAAAACATAAAAAATTTTAAATTTTTAAACAGAAAATGGTGTAAGAAGGAAAGGAATATATGCATATGTAGGGTGTGTGTGTGTGTGTGTGTGTGTGTGTGTGTGTGTAGCCCCCACAAAGAATAATTCTAGGGTAAGCCACAAATGGACATCTCAGGAGAAACTGGGAAGATAGTGATTCACCTAAAAGCCATCTCCTCTGGATAGCAAACATAAGTCCTAAGGGAAGAGTCCTCTGTATACTCTAAGAGACATAACTACTTCCAGCCAAAGTCACTTGTGGCTTAATACCAGTGTGATAAAATGAGTTCTTCTTTCATGGGGTAATCTTAGGTATCATTGTTTTAGGATACTAAACAACAATTTTTTTTTAAGGAAATCATGTTAAATCTTTCTTTTTGCATATACATAAAGTGTATGTGACCAGGCAGAGAGGCAATCTCATACATCCCTGGGCATCTCTAGGACCCTCTAGATGCAGACATGTTCACAGACTACAAAAAGCAACACCCCAACTTCCCAGTTCAAAGTGCATAGTTCTCCTCCATGGTGGCACTAGTATAACACTTCAGAATGCACAGGGTATATTGTCTTGCGATTATGGTGAACAAATTCTAAATTCTGCATCAACTTGAAATATGCCATTTAACTTACTTAAAATGTCCAAGCTCTTTAACATTATTAAATTTCAGTATTAACATAGGGAACTACATATGATGAAGCTGAGTAGACTTTGCAGACAGAGTCACTGTCAATAGAAAAAATATGTCAATTACTCAATGTAAGATGAATTCCCTAAAAATATACAGATATCTTATCCACCATGACCAAGTAAGCTTCATCCCCAGGATGCAAGACTGGTTCAACATCCGCAAGACCATAAATGTAATTAAATACATCAACAGATGTAAAAACAAGAACCACATGATTATATCATTAGATGCAGAAAAAACTTTTGATAAAATCCAGCATCACTTCTTGATAAAAACCCTCAAACACCTAGATATAGAATGAACATAACTCAAAATAGTAAGCTCCATCTACAAAAAAACTACGGCTAGCATATTGCTAAATGGACAGAAACTGGAAACATTTCCCCTGAAAACTGGAACAAGACAAGGCCACCCACTCTCACCCTCTTGATCAACATCTCATTGGAAGTCCAAGCTAGAATAAATAGACAAGAGAAGGAAATCAGGGGTATCCCAATAGGAAAAGAGGAAGTTAGGTTATCCCTCTTTGCTGACGATATGATCCTATATCTCGAAAACTCCATAGAATCTGTCAAAAACCTGCTTGCACTGATAAAAGACTTTTGCAGAATCTTGGGGTACAAAATAAATGTGCAAAAGACAGATGCATTCTTATACACCAATAACAAGCAGGCAGAGAACCAAATAAAAAGCACAATCCTATTCACAATAGCCACACAAAAAATGAAATACCTCGTCATCTTCCTAACCAGAGAAGTGAAAGACCTTTACAATGAGAACTACAAAACACTGCTCAAAGAAATCCAAGAAGACACAACAAATGGAAAAATATCCCTTGCTCATGGATAGGAAGAATCAGCATTGTTAGAATGTCCATCCTACCAAAGGCAATCTACTGATTCACTGCAATACCCATTAAATTACCAACATCATTCTTCCCAGACCTTGAAATGACAATACAGAAATTCATATGGAAATACAAATGACCACAAATGGCCAGAACAATCCTTAGCAAAAGAAACAAAGCAAGAGGTATCACACTTCCAGACTTTAAACTTTACTATAAGGCTACAATGATCAAAACAACCTGATATTGGTACAAGAACAGGCATACAGATCAGTGGAACAGGATAGAGATTCCAGAAGCAAAGCCTCAATTTCTCAACCAACTCATCTTTGACAAAGCCTCCCACAACAACCACTGGGGAGAGAAGAACCTATTCAGTAAATGGTGCTGGGAAAACTGGCTGATCACATGCAGAAGATTGAAACAGGACCTCTGCCTATCACCATACACAAAAATTAATAAATGGATCAAAGAACTAAACGTAAAACCTCAAACTATAAGGACCTTAGAAAATGCAGGAGACACCCTTATGGAAATTGGAACTGGCAACCAATTCCTGATCAAAACCCCAAGTGCCCATACCACAAGATATAAGATAGACAAGTGGGACCTCATCAAGCTGACAAGCTTCTGGGAAGCAAAAGAAACCATCAAGAGAGTGGGGAGACAGCCCACAGAAAGGAAAAAAATACTTGCCAACTGTATATCTGACTAAGACCTAACGTCTAGGATCTACAAGGAACTCCAAATGCTCCAAAAGGAAAAAAAAAACAGCCCCATTAAAAAGTGGGCAAAAGACCACTTGTTCTCATATATTCTCACTCCTAAGTGGACCTTGAACAATTATCATAAAACTATAAGGGATTGGCAGTAGTGGGAAACTGCCAGGGGGTGGAGGTGGGATTGGTGCCTGAGGGAAACTGCCATGGGAGGGACAGGCACACCTCATCAACAAGGGTATCTGCATAATAGACACTTCTCAAAAGACAATATACAGGCAGCCAACAGACACATGAAAAAGTGCTCAGCCTCACTAATCATCAGAGAAATGCAAATCAAAACCACATTGAGATACCACCTAACCCCAGTAAAAATGGCCATCATTAATAAAACAAACAATAACAGATGCTGTCGAGGATGTGGAGAAAAAGGAACGCTTCTACACTGCTGGTGGGAATGCAAACTAGTACAGCCTCTTTAGAAGACAGTGTGGCAATTTCTGAAAGAACTAGAAATTGATCTTCCATATGACCCAGCAATCCCCCTATTGGGAATATACTCAGAGGAATTCAAGTCATTCTACCAAAAAGATACCTGCACATGCATGTTTGTTGCAGCTCTGTTCACAATTGCAAAATCATAGAACCAACTATGCTACCCATCAAAGCTGGACTGGATAAAAAAAATGTGGTACATATACACAATGGAATATTAGGCAGCCATAAAGAAGGACAAACATATGGACTTTGCAGCAATTTGGATGGATTTAGAGTCTATCGTACTCAGTGATCTATCACAGAAACAAAGGACAGAGTACCATATGTTCTCACTCATAAGTGGACCTTGAACAATTATCATAAAACTATAAGAAAGGAATTGGCAGTAGTGGGAAACTGCCAGGGAAGTGGGAGTGGGATTGGCAGTTGAGGGAAACTGCCATGAGAGGGAGGGGCACACCTCATCAACAAGGGTACCTGCATAATGAGCATTTTTATACCTAACTCTGAATTGTACCCCACATCTTTAAAATAAAAAAAACAAATAAATAGGCCAAGCTCAGTGGCTCAGCCTGTAATCCCAGCACTTTGAGAGGCCGAGGCGAGTGGATTACCTGAGCCCGTGGGTTTGAGACCAGTCTGGGCAACTTGGTGAGACCCCGTCTCTACAATAAATCAAAAATTAGCCAGGCATGGTAGCACACACC